>JAVJIF010013008.1:0-127046 GCA_038442645.1 Agave tequilana | reverse complement strand
AGTCAGTTTTGATTTCCACACCTGTCCTTCTTGAACTTAAATTATCAATATTAAGTCACATTCCATTGTGGGGAAATGAATGTGGACTTGACTTTCAACTTCTTGATTGGACCTACTTCCTGAACCGATCTCGACTCCTGATCTTTTACCTAACTTAAGTCACTTTCCTGAGTCGGTATTAGTTTCCATACTTCCTAAATCCAAGTCAATCATTCCATTTTTTCACACTCCATTTTGGGACAAGGCGGTTGACAAAATTGATTCCGAAATAAATTATGAAATTTGAAAATTAGATGGGGTTAAATTTTTAATAAAAACCGTTCATATATACATCATTATAATAGGTTATATAAGAGAGATTTCTGGTGGATTCTTCCGAACTCCACAAAAATTCGATTGGGCAGCATTTTGTGGACCAATCAGACCACCACTGGAACCACCACCTTAAGGTAATATTTTCCTTCTCTTTCTTCTTTTCATGCATCTATGCATTAATTCAAACATTGAGGATAATGCATGCGATAGGTGCGGGAGAGGGTCTATATAACTTAGGTTTTTCTTTATTTAAAGAAAGAAAAAAATATTAACATTTTCTTTACTTTTAAAATTTTTTTGAAAATAGAAATAATATTTTGACATATTTTTTGGTTAGAAATTAAGTCAATTTTAAGGAATAGGATAATCATAATTAGGATTTCTTATACTTAGTCAAAATAAGATTATTTGTTTGATTTTTAGGGTTAGAAAGATATTTGTCAAAGTAATTTAGTCTTGATCTTTACTTTGATAAATATGTGCACTTTATACACTTACACACTTAGGGTTCAAAACATAGATTCTTTTGTCTTATTAAAAAATATATATATGTATGTATGTATGTATGTATGTATATCTATGAAAAATAAATAAATCTAACTATTGATTAGCTAGGTGCTTTGGCCTAAGCAAGCCTTGGTATTATGTAAAAGATGATTAGATAAGTTTAAAAAAAAAGAAATATATATCTATAAAAAATCCTCTGATTAAGCTGGGTATTTGTGCCTCATAAAGCATAAGTATTCACGCCTAAAAGCTGTTCATATAATAAAATCCTTAGTTTTGTGACCTTGTTTGCTCGAGGCCTTAAGTCCTTGGGGTATTTTCTCACCCGGTGCCCTAAGACCGTTTGGTTTGAGAGTCATCAATTAAAGGCTCGTTACATGGGCAGATTAAAAAGCCTAATAGAACTAAGGAATAATACCACCAAAAATAAAATAAATATATATATATAAATAAGGCGTAAGAGTTAGAGTTAAAGAACCCTTAGTCAAAACTTCACGGTCACGAGGTGCATATGACTTAGGGTAAAGTAATAGACTACATGAGAAGCACAATTTGACTCCTTACTTTGATTGATTACAATTTTTGAATAGAGACTAAGTTTAGGAATAAAAAATTCAGTTTTCTTATAACTTATAGATTATTTAAATCTTATAATAATATTTCAAATATTTTTCTTTCAAAATATATTTTAAAATATTAACATTTTTTCTTTCTTTATGGATTTTGTGAGTGCAATCCACTGAAAACCCTCACGAGATAAAACTCATCCTCTAGGGGTAACCTAGAGGTTTAACGGCTTGTTGCATAAGCTCAGTGTAATCGTGTGCCTACGAAAGTGGTCTAATAATCTTTGATTTAGTTTGTTGCTTTGCTCGAGAACGAGCAAAAGATAGGTGTGGGGTGTGATTGCACACATTTATTGCGTTATTCTTTATTACATCCACATTTATCATGTAATAAATCTGCTAAATTTCTTATCTTAAATGTCTATTTTGCAGAAGATAATCATTGAGAGAAAGAGAATAAAATCAGATAAATATCAGTTAAATTCAGATTTAACTATATCTATTTGGTTAGAGGAGGATGATCCTAAATCCAGTTGGTTAAATTCAATTTTGGAGAAACAGGTGGTTAAAGCTAAAGATCAATCGAGGGTAACGTCAATTACAGAGTCCAAATCCAAAGAAATAAATGGATAGAGAGAAGATCAACGGAAGAGATGAAACAATTCTGACTCAGATTCTGGCTAGATATATTTTAGTATTTGAATTATAACTTTCACTATCAGAACTCAAATCTGATGATTTAAGATGATCCAGAAAGAGGACTTAAACGGCTATAACGTTTTATTTGATCATTATTTCTAATTCTATCATTTGATAAGTTATATTTAGCAATCAATACGCCAATAAGCTACAGATCAGAACTGAATATCCACATCAAATCAAGTTTGGAGATAAGGGAGGATTCAAATTCAGAAATAGCCAGCTTCCCTTATCTTCATACTCCTCTACCCTTTGCATTTCCCCTATAAATAACTGCAATCTCAAAGGCAAAAATAAAAAAAATGACCAAGCAGAGAGTAATACTTAGGCTAATTTGTAGTTTGTAACTTAGGTTTTTAGTTTTTTTTTCATGTAATTTTTGTTTTTATGTAACTGAGAGGAGAGGAGACTTTCATGGAGGAATGAGAGCAAGCTTGTACTGAAGGTGACACCGGTGTAAGTGATCTTTTCTTCTATTGTTATTTGAATTGAATCGAGGCTTCCTTTTCTTCTATTCTTGTTTTTGTGCGCTTCTCTCTTTTGTGTTTGTGGATCCAAATGAAACCGATAGCCTCGAAGTTGCCTTGACCTTGCAAGTGCCGTTGATGGCTTATGGTGATGGATATCCATTTCTATGGTAGTATAGCTCGTCCCTTCATTTTATAGTTTAAATCAGGAATAGGGAAGATCTCATCTGTCATGCTTCGCTCGCCTTCAAGTAAAGGTACATCGTCGATACGGTAAACGGTAAGCAGGCGCCGAAGAGGTAAGTATATCTTTCAGGTTTTAGTTTTTTTTCTTTTCTTGTAACTTTTAGTGTAGAGCACCAACACCATAATCACCAAATGTAACCCTCCGCTATCAGTATACGTTACACGTCATATACGATTTCAAATACGTAGGATATTGACCAATCCGAAAACCCGACGATACTCGTTTCAGTGTCACAACTGATTTTCTCACCGTTTAGATTATCAAAAATTTTCTAAACATTTTTCCGAGTTCATTTGGAAAATATCCAATATCAAAATTAACCTTAAACAGACGATTCACTCAACAATTTTTAATTTGCAAATGAGGTAAAATTTCTAAAATCTGCTTCAGTAATAAGTTTTAAAATATGATTTTCTACCTTTCAGTATTTATTGGAAATTTTCAGAATTAGTCCAAAAATCGGGCCGAATGGGTGTCGCCCGTCTCACGGACCTTTCGGGATTTTTAATTGACAAACCGCTTTAAATTTTTACAATCCGATTTTTCCTTATGTTTTAGAATAATATTCCCTATTTTTCCTAATTTTTGGGGACTATTCGACACGAGGCAAATTCGGACCCTATTAATTAATTATTAAAATTATTATATCTTACTACTTATATTCCATATTATTCTTTGGCACTGTGGCCTCATCAGATCTTTCCAGAGAAGAGTGAACCGACATTAGGATTTTCCTCTAAAGTTCTACAAACTTCCACTTAACCGACATTAGGATGTATAAAACCCCAACTCCAATTAGTTTTTATTTAACCTTAACATATTCTCTCTCTCTCTCTCTCTCTCTCTCTCTCTCTCTCTCTCTCTCTCGCGCGCTCGCGCGAACCCATCACCGAACCCACCACCACTGCCCAACGCCACCACCTCCGCCCCGTCTCAGCCACCACCGCCGCCACTACAGCACCCTACGCCGGCCACCCAACACCACCATCCTCGGCCACGTGATCTCCAAAAACCCCACCAACCTTTTCCACCACCCACTTCCTCTCTGTCATTGACCAAACCACCATCACCGCCGCCCACACAGCCTCCCAGCGCCGCCCAACACCGCCCCGAGCCACGCGACGCCTCCAACCCCACTTTCACGCCCCCACCATATCGCACCCCGCACCACCACCTGATCTGCCGACCTCCAGCCGGCCTTGCCCTCGTCGCCGGAGCTCAGGTCGTCGCCGGAGCCGCGCGCGCGCCGCCGGAGCACCGCCGCGGCCACCTGCTGCCGTGGCCAACTGCAGCCCGTGCTGCTGTTGCCGCCACGGGCCACAGCGCACGCCTGCGCTGTGAAGGGAGGAAACCAAAACCCATAACGGGTTGGGTTATTAACCGGTCCGCGACCCGCAAAGACCACAACCCATTTACTTAAAAGGTAAATTTCAAAACAGACCCTTAGAAATGAATATTATTACAATTATAACCCTGCAACATTTAATTTAACACCCTGTTCATATTCTGAAATTATAAATAGGACCCTGAACCGTGCGTCGAACGATAACTTGGTCATTTGGCATCGGAATCGCGCGTTCTTGGTCTCGTTACGATCAGAACAGCGAGAACTATTTATATCAGGCAAGTGTTTTCCCTGAATTTTCATTATTTCTCCAATTATATCAATTGTAGAGTCTTATCTGCTGTTTGGAACATTCGATATTCGATATGATGTTTGGTCTGGATAATTGACTTGTACCATACTTGGCCTATGGACTATTTGGAGTGTGCATGTTAACATGGAGATAACTACATGTAGTTCTATTATGTTCTACCGTTACATGTTACTGTGATTACGTACTACCGTTACATGTTACCTTGATACGCCTGGTAGTGCTTCTTGTTCTACATGATAGTTGAGTATATTGTTCATGACAGTTAATTGCTTGAAACATGCACACTCATCTACATCACTGTAGGCCGCAGGTCGTAACACTTGTTACTATTTTCTTGTTTTGTCACCTGTTCCAGTTACCCCTATCATTGCTTGTTATCCTGAAAAGAAATCACTTGGGGATGGGGAGACTGGATGATTGATTAGATCTTATCTGGTGGGTGTACTGGATCCATATTGTTCTCCCACTGCAGGGGATGGTAGGGCTACCTACCGATTGTTTATAGCTCCATGAGCTCCCGTTACTTGTTTCGTGCTCCCTCCTAGCGGAGGGCCCTGGTCTTAGCAGCCAGGGGTCCGTTTAAGGCCGTTATCCCGGGTATGCACGGGATACACCCACCTGATAAGAACTCCTCGATCGTTAAGTCTCATGGCACATGTTTATGCATTCATTGATCATGCTTGCTTCCATTATGATTCTTGTCGTCCCCTATGTAGAGCTTTTATTTACTTCTGGTGCATGTTTATATCTTGTCATTACTTTGTTTCATTTCTTTTTCCTTTGCACACTTGCTCGGTCGCATCTGAGACCCTGGGTTTGTTTGCCCAGATATAGAGTCCGTGGTTATACCGTCAGAGGAGGACGTAGAGTATCTTGACAGTTTGGCTGAGCAGCTGTAGGACAGCTCGTGAGTCTGCCGTCTCTTTCGAGTTCGCAGTATGTTACATAGTTGTACATATGGTTTTATGTTTTTAGTACTGTATAATTATTGTTGATGGACTCTGGTGTACGGTACTGTACTTTTGGTACTGTATTAACTGTGTTATGTACTCTTGCTCTCTTGTTACATATATATATATCAGCAGTATTGTCATCATATCAGAAAACTTGTACAGATCTACAACAGGCTTAACGTGTATACGTTGGGATATTCTACCTGACGTGTACAGGTTGCCGATCATGTCATGTACTCTATTTTGAGCAGTGGGACGTGACACCAAATCTCTTTCACTCTTTCAATTTCTTTGTACATATCACTTCTATTTTCTCCATCTTCTCATTCTACCACTTTCTTCCTAACTTGTTTTTAACTCCATTTTTCTCTTTTCTTTTTAAGAACTAAAAGAAGAATTTTTAACCATTAATTGTAGCATAAAAGAGAACTTGCTTAAAAAGCTTCCATCGCTAGTCCCTCCCTGTGAATCACGACCCGCATAGCCACTTACTATAGTGGTAGTATTAAGTACTTTCACCCTTTATTTTTGTAGTTCTGAAATTCTTTTTTTGTGTGCAGGTCATGCTCAATCAAATTTTGACGTCGTCGTTGGGGACTCATCTTCTATAAATATCGACAAGTTTGACATCATTCAGACTGGCTGAAGTGTTGTCTAGGAGTTTGTATTTTTAGAGTGTCAACAAAACCCCTCTCAAAGCTTTTGCAGATCCGTGATGGATTGGTACAGATTTCAAAACACTTTGAACTCACGACCGAAAATATTCAGAGGTTAGGAACATGATAAAATTAGTCTGACATAAAAGAATCGACTAGGGATAAAAGAGGGTAGATTTAGAATTCATCTGTTCAAAGGTAATGTGGACATAACAGGTTAGGGATCACTAGAAAGAGGGTTGCTGCTCAGAGGTGATAAACTGGACATAACAGTGAAAAGTGTCCCTATCAGACTGGAAATTTAGATCTGGGTATCTGTCAGTTCAGAGGTGACAAACTGGATATAACAGATTAGGAATCACCAAACACGAAGCCTTATCGTTTAGAGGTAATAAACTAGACATAATGACAAAAAAGGGTGAGATTGGATATTCGTCAGTTTAGAGGTGACGAACTAGACATAACCAATTAGAAATTATCAAACTCAGAGTGTTTACTATTCAGAGATGATGAACTGGACATAACAATAAATGAAAAAGTGAACTCGATTTTAGGGATATGTCTATTCAGAGGTGATGAGCTGGACATGATAGATCAAGACACACTAAACTCCGAATTCACTGCCAAAGGCAGTCGTATTAGCTTAGCAGCTAGCCCACTGGGGACTGCAAGGGTGAATTGGATCTGGGCACCCGTCAGTTCAGAGGTAATTTGGACATGACCAATTAAGAGACACCAGGCTCACAATTCGCTGTTCAAAGGTTATAGTGTTAACTTGACAGCTAGTTCACTGGGGACTGCAAGACTGAGATCTGTAATCAGTCAGTTCAGAGGTGACGAGCTGGACATAGCTGGTTAGAAATTGTCAGACTCGAAATTTTGTCTTTAAAAGGTGACGGACTGGACATGACGACAAAAGAGAAGTCCATACTGTACTGGAGGACAAGACTTAACTATCTGTCAGTTTAGAGGTGAATGACTGGACATGACGATTGAGAAGACACCAAGCTCAGAGCCTTACCATTCAGAGGTGATAAACTGGACATGACGGTAAAAGGAGAGTCTCTATCAGACTGGGAGATGAGGCTTGGCTATCTGTCAGTTCAGAGATGATAATCTGGACATAACCGATTGAGAGCCACCAAACTCAAAATTATGCCATTCAAAGTTGACGAACTGGATATAACGGCAAAAATAATAGTCTTTAATGGAATGAGAGAGGAGATTTGGATACTTGTCGATTAAAGGTGATTGACTAGATATGACTAACTGAGTCCAGAACCCTTACTGTTTAGAGGGGCAAACTGGACATGACAGCAAAAGAAATAATTTTACTAGAGGAATAGAACTTGATCACAAACTCCGTGGGAAAATTAGTACTTCCTTGAAGAATTTTTTTGATAGAAATTGTCAGAGGTATAATATTAACGTGACAATCGAAGAGTCTACTGGGGAGTAAAAAGGGTAATAAAAGACTCGGAGGGGAATCTATTAGAAACTAATTGGGGAGTTAGAAAATGAATTCCATGAGAAATTATAGAGAGTTTAACATGCTCTAAGATGTCATAGGTAATCGCTAACGTGACATAAAGATCTCTATGGGAATTCGACAGGGAGATGATTGTTCCAAAAAAGTTATTAGAGGTAATCATTAACGTAACAACTAAATTTCTTACTGGGGAATTAGATGGAGATTTTGTCCGAAGTGAACGCGACAAATTCGCGGCCGGGGATTTTGAAATGACTTCTCAGAGGTGTGATGTAACTTGACAAGAATTCATTACTGTTAAAGGTGGGATGTTGAGCATAACAGTAATTTGGGTAGACATGTCACTCTATTTAGAAAGAATGGAAAGTGAAGTTTGATCCGCTGAGGATATTTAACTCTTTCTGTCAGAGGTGTAAGCTTTAATATGACAGTCTGAACCTTTGATTCATCTCATTAGGGAAATGAACATAGCTTTTTGTGGTCCTACCATTTTATGGATGGGAATTAGTAAAGAATTTTAGAGGAAAGATGGGATCAGATTCCTTTGGATTTTAACAAATCCTTAGCTATCAACGAGTTTGGTGTGCCTTTATCAACTACTGATTGAGTTGGGCTAGCTACGATGTTCCCGTCAGCAAGATGAGTTGTTGAGGACTTTATAATAGGCTTAGAAACCAATATTTTCCTTTAGCCTTATTCACCAAAGGCTTCAGATCGTGCCACATGAAGTGAACATTTATGTATTCTACTAGTGACCTCTAAAATCTAGCTGGGAATTACAAAGTTAAGTCTAAACTTCATAGAGAATTTGTCGGGTAGACCGGCATTCCTCATGGAGCATCACTTTTTGTTCATCAAGACTGTTTCTTAGCTGATCTTTGTGTTTAGATATGGAGTACAAACTTCACAGGGAATATATCAAGTAAGTCGAGATGCCTCATGAAGTTTCAGTTTTGTTCATCATAATCAAGACTCTAGTCACAACTGATCATTGAATCTGGACATGAATGTGAAAATGCTAGAAAGGTCCTGCAAGGATGTATCACGAACCTTCTTCGATGAATTCGGCTCATTCAAGATTATCGTGAAGCCGAACTGATTTGCCAAAAGAAGAATGTAGAGATGGTTTGAAACTGATTCCACCCGAGGGAAGGGACTCCTTGAGGAGATGAAACAGCTGGATGAGTCTGACTTGATGATTAGAGGTGTAATGTTAACATGATCATGTATAATACTTCTTTGATCAGAGGTATAGTGGTAACATGATCATGTATAGAACTTGTCATTGATTGGCATCAGGAGCATGTCACTGTTTGGGTTCACTAGGCGATAAGCTTCACTTGAGTAGACTGTCTCTACTATGAAAGGTTGTCCTCATTTGATTGATGGAATGACATATTTCAACCCCCTGCACGTTTTTCAATGTCGTTGGCTGTGTCTCGTCAGGGGTCTGCTTGTACTGTCGCAAGTATTATTTGCCAGACCGAGTGCCTGTCGGCTATCAAATAGCGGCTAAGATAGCTGTCTCCTCTTTAGAGCTGCTGAGAGGAGTTGCTGGTGCGGTGTCATCTGCTATAAGAGACATTGCAAGACTTGTCTTTAGCTTTGAACTGGCTTGAGTCCCATTGCTTTAGTTGTTAATGGGATAAAATCTATGACTTTTGAAAGTAGAGTTGACTACCTCCATACTCCCTTTCAGGATAGGAGCTAGGTAGTGGCCTTTTAATTTTCTGACTTTAGAGCCAAAACTTTCGCTTCAATCAGCGCTTGAATTTTATTCTTAAGGAGATTGCACCTGCATGTAGGATGATGAACCATCCTATTGAAAAGAAAATAGTTGGGATCATTCGTTCATCCCACTTCATCTGGATGTCTAGTCTCTGGCAACTTGAGCTTGTTGAGCTTGTTGAGCAAGTGAAAGATTGTCACCACATGCTCATCCTTGAAGGAGTATTGTCTCGATACTCCATTATTTTGACGGAGTTACCCTTCTTTGATCGAGTTCCTCCATATACTTCTAATGCTGATGTATGAGAAGATTCAATTGTGCCCTGGCTTTTGTTGTTGATTTCCCACATGTTTTTAGGAGTGGGGGACTCAAACTTTTTAACTGATTTCTCATCTTGTTCAACAAGCTCCTTCTAAGTGTGGGCTTTAACAGCTCTCATGCAAACTACCACATTGTCGAATAAGTTACGCTTACATATCTGAAGCAATATAGGCAAAGGTACAACATTGTCGAGAAAGTTATGCTTACATGTCTGAAGCAATATAGGCAAAGGCATGCCTACAGGGTACATAAAAGAAAGGTTGCGGAATCTCTCTATGTAATTCCGTACAGATTCTCCTCTTTTCTGAGCTGTTGAAAGAAGTTTGTCCATGGTCACCTCGATATCATCTTTGTGAAATCGAGAGAGGAACCGGGTTTCCTTATTGAGCCATGTTTTGATGGAGTTCATAGGGAGACTCTTGAACAAATCAAAGGCTATCCCCTTGAGGGTGCCAATAAACAATCTGACCTTGATAGCATCATTACCTACTACATTACTGGTTTGCGATCGAAAGTAATAAATGTGTTGAATTGGGGAGCTCTTGCCATCATATGAGTACAACGTTGGTAGCTTGAACTTTGGCGGATATGGGACTGATCCTATTCTAAGGGGTAAGGACGAACTATCCCAACTTTCTTCAGTTCATCTGTCAGCCCGCTTCCCAAAATATAGAATACGAGTACGTGACGATGGCCAGCAGATACTCACGAAGAGTGAAATCTCTTCCATGAATACCTTAAGCTGTCAATAATGAGCAGGATAGCACATATATTTGCATATAAAAATCAAGCGTAAGGATAAAAACACATATATGAAATACAGAATCATAAACAATATCATCTACCAAATCTGAATAAGACAAGTCAAGAAAAAGGAACTGAACTCACAGGAGGACAACTGAACTGGAATGTTCTACGATCAACCCTCTATACTAGCTTTCTAACCTAGATGCTAAAAAAATTATAAAGGTCTATCAAAACTGGACCTGTAAGAGTACACGAAGGGAAAAGAACAGTAGAAGAGAATATGAAACTACAGTAACAGTATAAATAGGGCATTAAAATAATAAGAATAATATATTTGACAGTATCAAGAACTGAAAGTAATAACAATAACAGGAATAATCAGGATGATAGATCATGTACAATAAGACGTGCATGCATATTGTGACATGAATATAGTGAACATGAGATGTCCTGAATGAGTAACTGTCGTGTAACATAATCACACGATCACAAGAAATACGAGATCACAAGTTAAAATCACATGGTCAGTCCAGAAATATCATGTAATCAGAATAATGCATGTCATAGGAGTCTCAAGTATCAGTATCACGAAAATATAGGTCAGATATTAGATCACGTGAAGAATCAGTACGAGATGAGCTAGATCACTGAAGACAATATAGGATATGATGCAAGTGCGTATGTCTAGCATTTTATTAACCTTATACTAATGCAACCATCCTATACCCCATCCCATAGGACATCTGTATATCAAATAAGTGTTGCGTTGGTGGATCCTGATAGTAAGGAGAAATAGTTCACTGTACTCAAGTATCATCTAACATGTAATAACAAGTGTGCGCATAAATTATAAGAACACAAGATCACATGTAGCATCCAAACCCACAAGGGGTCACCCTTCCAAGCATGCCTCCCTGATTTTTCCCTCCTACCATTCTCCACCAGTAATCCCGGATTGCTTAATTTCAATGATCAATGCAAGTGCAAAATAGTGTGTGACTCAGTGTAACATGATCAGGAATCAGTATCAAGAACATCAGTGTCAGATAGTGAATACAATGTGTATCAAGATCACGGGATAATGTTTACGGTGGCAATACCAAGTGACAAATGCAAAGTAGTGCAAGTGATGTCAGTGTCATCCAGTATGTAATCCAATAGTCTTAGTAAATCAGTCATGATTATATATAACAAAATCTAATAAAATATTCTCGAATAATTTCTAAAAATATAATGGTCGATTTCCTCGATTAATTTCTTGTAATATCAGAATCACAATATTATTTGATATATAGTCCTTATCCATCAATCAATATAGGTTCTCATGTCAGATTCTATCACATTCAAGCAAAGATCATGCCAATTCTAATTGAATGCATGCATGTACAGGAACAAGATGCAACATGATATGTAAGGCAATGTAACATGATGAAAAGACGGTATCAGTAATAATATCAAGAATACAATAATTAGTCATATAATCAGAGGAGGAAAAGCTGATATGCAAACGTGATCAAAGGATGGTATCGACAATCATGAGATATGATATCTAGAATTTATAATTAAGAGGCAGAATTGAAATTAATATGAAAGTCAATGAGGAGAGAATCGTGTACACTTGCATGAAATGACGCAGTTTTGGGTCTGAATCACCGTCGGGTTTACACTGCATGAACAAGTACAGATCTCCATATCATCTCATGGGTCAGTTTTTGAATCGCCAGTATATCAGGTCCACAACGAGCACAATTCGAATCTCTCGTTACCGACACACGAACGAGTTTGAAAACACTGCAACACATCATACACAGAGAGGGAGAGGAATTGACGCACACACATCACACATGTATATACTCATACATGTACGCCACAATGCATACACACACGTGTACACCCACATACGAGTATACACACAAGCACATACATACACTTATATACACATTCAAATATATGTACATACATATATACATATATATACACCCATGCATTAATACACACACACTTAATCATTATGTTTACACAACCGTGCAGTCACCCACTCACGCACACACCCACTCGCACGCTCACCTAAATAAATACCCACACATATAAAACACATAACATGATGAAAGGGAGAGAAACAAAGGAACGAGATAACCTGAGAAAGAGAGGTGGCTCGGCCGTGGCTCACGCACGCAAGGGGCTCCGGCACGGCGACAGAGGTCGCGGAGGATATCAGTGACTCTGAATATTGTTGGGGTCACTGTGGTTGCATGTCGGGCTCTGGCATACCGGTAGAGGAGAGCACGACCATGGGATTCAGCAAAAATACTACTCAGCCAAGGAATGGAGGAGAGTGCGGCAGGGGAAAACCTGGAGTTGCCATGGAGGCCACCGGAGTGCTCGCGGAGGAGAGAGGAGGCACGACGGCAAGGAAGGAGAAGCTCAGGGGTATCCACGGTGGGGGTTGTGAGAGGCTCGCAACTATAAAGGGGAGTCATGCAGGGAGGAGACGGCCATAGGGAGAAGCCGTCATGCTCGCTGGAGATGTGTGCCACCAGGAGACCTGGACTTTGTTGTCGTGTACGAGAGGGGAGGAGGGGGCCTGTGGGCTGTGCGCACATGATGAAGAGACCCACGTGTGCTGTTGTGCTCTACCGTGAATGTGTAGGTAGGGGTGTTGCCATTGTGTGTTGGGTGAAAGAGAGAGAGAGAGAGAGAGAGAGAGGAAGTAATATGTGTGTGTGTGTGTGTGTGTGAGAGAGAGTGTGTGTGTGTGCGCGGGTGAGAGGGTGAGTGGGGAGATGGGAACGTGAAAGAGAGATGGAGGGAAATGTAGGCAAAATGGTGCAGCAGGGGGCGTAGGGAAGGAGGTGCAGATGTGGGTGAAAATTTAAGGGAGAAAGGTGATGTTCAAATGGTTAAGTATATTGTGTTGGCATTCCCATCAAATGCCAATATGGTCATGTGGTAGAGACTTGAGAATTTGAAGTTGGGGGTCATGGTTCGAAACTGAAAGAAACAATAAAAAGGGTTTTCTTATTTTATTTTATTTTAATTTTAATTGCATTTTTTATATATCAACATTTAATTATTAGTTTGTTTAATTAAACTCCTATTAATTCAGAAAATTCTCAAAATTTTTTAAAATAGAAGATGTTATCCTGAACATTATTGTGAAGTCAAATCCCAAAATTTATCCTTAATTATTAATTAAAAATCTCGGAGTCATTCTATGACACCGGTCGATCCCGAATTGAGATTCTTCTCCAATAATTCCCAAAAAAAATTCAGAAAATTTAGAACGCTTCAAATATTAGGAAATAATATCTTGAGCTAAAATGGCCTTAATTCAGCTATCAGGATGGTTGAATCAGGTATCAGATATCATATTGACACACGTACATTAGAAACCGAGGGTTACATCATCTCTTCGGGTCAGGGATGCAACCTGGGCTTGGATGCCTTTGATAACCTCAGCATTGTTAAGAAGCTTTCCTTCGACTTCTCACTCTTAGGAGATTCATTATTATTGTTCTCCTATTCATTATGATTGCTACCGGTTGTGTTGTCATTGTTCGGTTGGTCAGGAGCTGAGTCAACATGTGCTTTATGTTATCCAAGGTTTCTTACTGGACCTTGAAAGTCTGATCCTGTTCCTCCATGCAATGACAGAGATCATCATCATTGCTGTTATCAGCCATGTTGGCTGATACGAACTCTGCCTGCACAGAGATGATGGTGGCGGCGGAAGCGTAGTCGATGGCTTTGTCTTCATCATCGGACTATGGAAGTGGTGTCTCAATGGTTCTGGCAACATAGCTTCTGGAAAGAAAGATGTCTATAATTATAGGGTATTGCTACCCTAGAA
Source organism: Agave tequilana (assembly GCA_038442645.1). NCBI lineage: Eukaryota > Viridiplantae > Streptophyta > Magnoliopsida > Asparagales > Asparagaceae > Agave > Agave tequilana. Next base: position 112,842 of record JAVJIF010013008.1, on the reverse strand, counting down.
TGAGTACCTTGGAAGGCACCCTTTTGTTCGACCAGAGCCTGACATAAGCCGGGCTATAGATGGACTCTGGAGAACTAAATGAGAGAGTGCAAACCCGGTGTTTTCTTCTTTGAGATCGTAGCAAATCCCTTCCTTTACTTATCATTTTTACAGAGGCGTCTGTAGGGTGAGAACCCTTTGTTTCTTTTGAGAGTTGGGTCTCTTGAAAGATTGGACTAATAATCATTTAAAAACTAATTGCTGATTTGAAGGAGATGTAGTGGGGAATGATTCAAGCGATAGTGGACATAATGCGTTGTCACTAGTTGACACCCTGCTTATCCGAGCTGGGACAGCGAGACGTGAACAGTTCCTCAGAGCGGAGTTTCCGCTTATTGCTCTGATAGTCTCTCAAGTCTGTGTTAACTAAACCCAACCAATCCAATATGAAAACTCGAGGAGACTGAAAGTTAGGCCCCTTGGGCTGAGAAGCCTTAGGTTTAGCCTTGAAGGTTTTCTTTTTCGCTGAAGGCAAAGCTAGAATAGCTTCACCATAAGGCTTAGCTTCGCATGGTGAAGCTGTTTGAGTACTTAGTGCTTTGGCTCTGCCTCTAGAGACGAACCTAGCACTGCCCAGCAGTGCTCTTGACTTGAGCGAAGCTGTAATAGCTTCGCTTCTAGCACCAAATGGTGCTTGGGCTATAGCCTCGTGACTAAGAACTGCTTTAACACTGTTCAATAGTGCTGATGATGTAAGCGGGACTGCAGTAGTCTCGTTGTTAGCACCAAGTGGTTCTTTAGCTTTAGCCTCGTGGATCATGCGAGGCTTAGCTCTGTGAAGTGTTGAAATAGTCTTACAGTCAGAGATTATTTTAGCTTCGCATGAAGCTGAATCAAGAGATTTATTTCTAGTTTTGCATGAGACTAAGTTGGATTTTTAATCCAAATAGTCTCAGCAGAGGTAATTATAGGTTCGTGGGGAACCTTTATAGCTTCGAACGCAGCGTTAACACGCTGGTGCAAGGCTATGTTTGTCTCCGTTAAGACTGTGTTAGATTCATAGAGAGTCTGTTTAGTATCGCATAAGGCTATAATAGGCTTGCAGAGAGCCTTACTTGTCTCAACAGACCTGTTTCTAAGAGGTAGGCAGAGGGGATCTGGCTATGCTGACCTTCCTGTGCTTATGCACATTCAGGGGTGTTCGAACCTCTCTTGATCAAAATGAATGATCAATATCTTAGTAATAGACTCGAGAGTCTGATCGTCACATTGCGATACTTGATTCTCAGCAATAAAGATGCAATCCCCTGCGGAGTCGCCATCTTATTTTTCATTGATTAAAATGTGGGAAAACTTTACAAAAGTATAAAAAATTATAGGTAATTAAACAAGAAAATTACAAGAATATTCTATTGAGATTTCTGGGAAGTGTGCCGGTAGAAGTCTAGTCAGTACACGACCACTTTATTCCATTGATGATGCGAGCGATCGATATTCGAATGCTACTGCTTGGTAATTCCTTCTCGCTGTTGGCCTAGAGGCCCTTCACCTTAGTTTTGATAATGAATAACTTATGAAGTTAGTTTGCTAATGATCGTGTGTTTACATAGTTTCAGTTATTAATCAAGATCTTAGTAGATGTTTAGCTTCAATAAAGAATTCAAAGCCAGTTTTGAAGCTAACACGTGTGGATTCAAGAGCTTGAGTATCAAGATCGCATCTAGCATTCTGATAAAGTTAAGCTCTATGGATTGTGTTCGATTGAGTCGTCTAGAAGATCTACAAGACTTTAGTCTAGGTTTGTTTTAGTTTGTTTTAGATCTTGTGTAAAGATAGATTAGTCTTGATATGCTCTAGCTCACACACATATACGCAAAAATTCAATAGCTTGATTTTTGGTTTAATCGGTTTTGAATTTTCAAGAATACATATATGGTTTTCATGAATAGATAGAATCAAAATAAGTTTTACATGTTTAAATGTGTATTGGATTTAATCCATATTCATTTCATATTGTAGAAAAACTTATTTTGATGATTCTAGTTCACGTATTTTAAGTTTTGTTTTATCAAAACTTAGTTTTAGATTTAGTATCAAAAATATAGATATATTTATATGTGTATTGGATTTTATCCATACACACTATACTTCAAAGTGTTTAAATATCATGTTTTTGTATTTATACAAGTTTAGAGAAAAATCGCTTTCCATTTAAAAATTGATTTTTGAAAAATACGATTTTAGTTTAAAGCTTGATTTCCATGCCTCAAAAATAGTTCAAATTATTTGTAATATGTGTTGATTTTTGGTCACACATATTGTACTTCAAATATATACATGAACTTATTTTTGTGGATTTTATGTGATTTTATAGGCATTTAAAAGACCAAATATTTCAACCTATAAACCCTGTTTATGGGCTGCCTTCGGTCGACCGAGTAGTCGATCACAGTGCACAGGACGTGCACAAGTTCTTTGGCCTAGGTCTGGTTAACCGCACGATCGACTGGTCAGTCGATCGACCAGAGAGAGTGCTCTATGGTTCTGGCCGGTCAACCGAGTGAGAGAAAACTCTCACTGTGCCTTGGAGGCGGTTGACTGACCAGTCGACAAATAAACCCAACAGTCAAAAATTCGACCGTTGGCGGTTGACCGGGCAATCAACCAACAAGTCATTGTTGACCTATTCTGTACCCCAACAGCTATATTTTCAGACCCTATAAATATGAGTCATATGAGGCCAGTTTTAACCAAGAATTTTAAGAGCAAAATTTCTCATCTTTTCAAGTGTTTTCAGCAAGTTTTTTAAAAGAAGTTTTTGTGCAAAAATTCTTATCTTTTATTGTTTCAAAGTTTTTGAAAAATCAAAGAAAATCAAGCGCTGGGAATTTTAGTTTTTGTTCTTCAATTTCATACTTATCTAGAAGTTTTTCCCAAGTGTTTTCTTTGTTGTTTCTTTTTCAAAATACTTTATTTTCTCACATTTGAGTTATCAATTCTATTCCTTTTTTAGGATCTTTATTTTGTGAGAAAATTATTTTTGATCCATTGAGATCACCAAGAGAGTGTTTGTGATCTTTATGATCACCAAGTGTATTTCTTTCTTTACTTTGTGCTCCCTCTTATGCAGAGGTGATTGTGTAGAGAGAAGAGTTGTGTACTCCTGGTGTTGAGTTATAATTTCTCAGTGGAGGTCCCTTTGTGAAAGGTCTTATATGAGCATAGTAAAAATCCTTCTGTGTGAAGGCGGGGACGTAGAGCAGTGTCTCGAACCTCAAAACATATATTGGTATTTGCATTTGATCCACTATCTCTCAACTCTATCTCTCTTTGTATCTTGCATTGTTATTACTTGTTCATATTCATATGCTAGATATAGTTTGTATGCCCATACTTGTGTTCAATCAAGAGAGCTTTTAATAGCACCTCAACTCTTAATCTAGAGAAATCTAGAGGAGAAGTTTTAGAGCCTTTCACAGGGAATTCAGGCTCACTCTTTGTTACACATAGTGTGTTACCAATTAAGTTTTAATATTCGCATCATTTATCCTAGATTAGCTTGTACACCTATTTACCCCCTCTACGTGTACTTACACTCACTTGGTTTCGAAGATTCCTTGAGAGAGAAAGATCTTAAGATATTAGCACCCTGAATTTATCCTTATAGGATTAGAGAAGTGATTCTTTAAATTCTTGAAGCGAGAGAGTAGATCTTTTATTAGTTTAAGCTTTGAAGCCACCAAAGAAGCTTTATGTTCTTTAAAACGCCCTTTAGGCCTTGAATTTCCTCAACGACCCTGAACCTAGCCAACTAGTGGGCCATTTATAGGCTTAATAGGCAGTTATGATCCCCTTGATTGTCTCTCTTAATGAGGAATCATGGGTATAACTACACATTAATCCCCACTAACTTAGTGGGGCGGTTCTTTTAAATCTAGTGGAGGTGAGGCTAGCCAGTTGAGGTGAGGCTAGCCAGTGGAGGCGAGATTAAATAAAATTCAAACGAGGCTAGATAGAGCTTCAGGTGAAGCTATAGGTTAGCCTTCAGCAGAGCTAAGCCAAGCTTCAGGCGAAGCTATCATAGAACTGAAAATCACGTAGAGGGGTGAATAGGTGATAATGCTAATCTAATGAACTAAATGCGGAATTTAAAAACTAATTGCAATAACAACAATTAATGCAACCAACAAACGATGCACACACAAGCTAGCCAAGCATATAAATATGAATGATCAATATGAAATGATGCAAGGCACAATATAGAGAGAGAGTAAGAGCCAAGGGATCAAGCGCAAACAACAAGATATGTTTCAAGGTTCAAGCACCCAGCTTTACATCCCCGTCTTCACACAGAAGGATTTCAACTCCACTAGCTTGTCCACAAAGGACTCCCACACAGGGAACCTCCACCGAGAATTTGGGCAATACAATCACAAGGAGTACCCGACTCCTCTCCTTACAAACACAACCTCCTCCTTGAGGCACAACACCAAGCCAACAAACAATCACCTCACAACTTGAGGGATTAGCACAAAGCTTACACAAGGATCACCTCACACCTTGAGGGATACAACCCAATAGCACAACCTCCTCAACATAATGAGGGAAAGGCACAAAGCCAAGCTAAGATAGGGTTTACAACTTGGTGATCAAAAGACCACAAACAATCTCTTTTCCCACACAAAGATCCCATAGAATAAGATAGTAGATGTAGCTCAAGTGTGGAGAAAATTAAAGGAATGGAAATAAAAAACTCAAAGAAAATCCTTGGGAAAAACTAGAAACCAAGATAAAGAAGTTGAATCAAACACTTTTCCCAAAAACCCTTTTCTTTGATTTTCCAAACCCTAGCAAAAACACCAATAGATTGTTCAATTTAAAACCCAAAAACTTCTTTTGATTGTTGTGAAAACACTGGAGAGTCAGGAAAAATTAGCACTAAAAATCTTAGAGAAAACCTCTTTCCAATGGGGTATTTATAGCCCCTAGAAAAATATAGCCGTTGGCAGCAAATTCTACCAAAAATGAACTACCGGTCGACCGGCTAACGGTCACTTTTGACCGCTAGCAGCTACCGGTCGACCGGGCGGTCGACCGTCCCCAGAACCAGAGAGCAAACAGCTCTCTGGCTGGTCGACCGCTCGGTCGACCGGGTGCAACCCGAGAGCAACCTGCTCTCAGTCGGTTGACCGTTGTATGCGTCGGAAAAGGAGGATTCGATTGTAAAATTCTTTTGATTGGATAGAAATTATAACAGATCAGTCTTCCAATTACAAAGGAGGGAGGATGTTGAGTCTTGAATCCTCCCTTTGTTTAAGGCTGGGTTCTTCAAGTGGCGGTGGAGAGTGAATCTTATTCTCCGTTGACCGGGTGACCGTCGAGACCTTCCAGGGATCTCCTCTTCGGATGGTAGATGGAGTAACTCAGCTCTGTCTACCAAAACTCTCAAAAAGAAGATAGGCAAAGAGCAACTTGAACACAGCAAGTTCTCTGAAGGGTTGAACTCTCTCTCTCTCTCTCTCTCTCTTTTCTCTCAGAGCTCTTTTCTCCTAGAAATCATCCGACCGAAAATCCGACCACTTCTTCATAGCGACGGGGCTATTTATAGGGGTTTCAAGGGCGTACGTGCCTCCTAAAAATACTCCATAATGGGGGCTAACTTTTCCCGTTATGTGGGCCGTGATTGGCCCCGAAACCGGGATGGTTACAACTGAGACACGGGTGTCAACCCACGCGCCTTGGAGCTGCTGAGACGCGGGTTTCGACCCACGCGCCTTGGTGCGGCTGAGACGCGGGTTTCGACCCTCGCGCCTTGGTGCTGCTGAGACGCGGGTTTCGACCTGCGCGCTTTGGTGCGGCTGAGACGCGGGTTTCGATCCTCGCGCCTTGGTGCTGCTGAGACGCGGGTTTCGACCCTCGCGCCTTGGTGCTGTTGAGACGCGGCCAAAATTAGCTTTGCGTCTAGAACTTGGAATTCTGCTTTTTAATGGCTTGTCTTTTAGTGATTTTTAGACAGCTACAGAACCCCCTCCAAAGTTTTCAACATTTCGCAGTTAAGTGGGACGGATTTCAAAATACTTTGGACTTTAGCTGAGCTCACCCTTATGACTGGACTGTCAATGCTCCGGGTTTGATCTTTTCTGGGTATGGTCTTCGTGAGTGTACTGTGGAACTCTTTGAAGCCACCAAAGTTGATCGTGTTGAGTGTCTAGATGCACAGTCTAAACCTCCCCGATTGCTTTAAGTCTGTCGTGGTGCACTTTAAGGCCAGGAGTGGACGATCGTCTGCTTGTGCCAGTGTACTGTTGAACTGATTTCTAGAAGCAAGGACTGATCGCCAGCTTTAAAGTTGCGACTTTTACAGGACTGCATCTTTTGGAATGAAAACGCGACTGTTATTCCATAAGGCAGACGCGATTTTTGTCTGGGTTGGAAGGATGCGAACTTCGGAGAAACGCATCCTTTTGGAGTAAAGACGCGACTTTTTGGACGCAACTATGGCCGTGCTGAAGGGATGCGTCTATTGAAGAGACGCGGCTGTTGGGTGCAAATCCGTGCCATGTCATGAGTGCACTGCCACGTGTCCTGTGGAACCGACGGGACACCTTCTTTTTGGCGTGCGAACTTCACGCTGCATTAAATGCGCTGTCCACGCGTCAAAAGATGATTCGATGCTGAGTCAATCGAGCCAAGTGCTGCGTATCTTTGCGAATCATTGTGCCTATAAATGGCAACAGTCATCGAGAGAGTCATCATTAGTCTCTCTTTCGTCTTCAGGTGTATCTACTAGGGTTTGAGAAAAAGATTTTCTTTGTTCTCTTCTCTTTCGTCTAGCATTAGATTCTTGATTCGCAATGGCACCCAAGGCCAAGCAAACTGCTTCATCGTCGAAGGCGGTCGTCACTGAGGCCCAAAGGGGCGGTTCCTCCATGCAGGAAGCCCCTATCTCAGGTATAACGCCATCAGGCTTGATCTTTGCCATTAGAGGGGTTTATGGAGTTCTTATAACCCTAAAAATCCCTTCTTTGAAGGAGAACCACCAACGTGGATTCGAAATCGTGTTGGTTCTCAGACGCAGTCTTTGACCTGCCAGTGAAGACGCGGTTCAAGTTGACGCGAAAGACGCAGCTTTGAGTGTGACTCACTGGCCGCAGTCCTTAACTTTATCCAGGTGCAGGAATTAGAATGCATCAAAATATGGTCTTACGCTCCTTAAAACTGGCGCAGACATATAAGAGGACGCGACGCTGGGTCTTTGACCCGGTGCAAATCCATCATCATCTCGCCATGTCGACGCAGCTCCAAGGTACCTGTGAATCTGATAGGCCTCTTTGCTGAAGGTATAAGCTTCGAGATGTAGCTTTATGTGCTTTCCCACTGAGACCCCCAGAACGAGTCCCTTTTGTTGATGGACGCAACCTTGAGTCGTCCGAGAGACGCGGAGCAACTTTGAGTCATCCAAGAGACGCGAAGAATTTTCTTAAGGAGGACGCCGTTTTTTTTTTGAAAAAGGGACGCGGGTTCCTGAACGCAGCTCTCATGCCTGCGTTTTGGTGCAACTCCCCAGACGTTACATGCAGCCTGTAATAAAGGTTTTATCGGATCTTTAAACGTCCAGTCGTTGTTGACGATTGGAGACTCGCACCATTCGATGTTCCTAGAGCGACCATCCACGCGTCGGCTCTTCATTGGGCCTAGGCGTTAATGCCTTTTAATGCCAAACAGGCGCTGGCGGTTAGAGACTCGCGTCTTCGATGCTTCCCGAAGCGACGCTCCACGCGTCAGCCTTTCATTGGACTTTGACACTCGTGCGGTCATTAAGGCCGACGGTTCTGATTAGTGAGCCATTAATTATGGGCATTATGGCTCGCCTATAAATAGGGCTTACCCCCTTCTTTTAGCAGTCCCATACTGGACTATTCTCTTTTAACAGCGAGTGCTCTAGAGACTCCATCTTCTCCCTTCAAGGACTTTACCAGGGGCTTGCCTCTATGGATGAAGATGACCCAGAGCTTTCATGCTTCTGTTTGGTCTCTTCAGAAGATTACCACTGTCAAGTGATTTCAATAACAGAAAGCGTCTCCTTGAGCACCTTTTATGTCCGCGCTTCAATGCAGAGAGTTCAACTCTTAATAGAGGCCTCTGCGGGTACGCCGTCCCAATTTGCCATGATTTTTTAGTCCAACTAAGTCTGAATTTTAATATCTCTTAAAGAGATCATCATCTGGATTTTCTCCTGAAGTCAGTTGGTGTCTTCCTCTTTTGGAAGTTGCGCTATTGACTTAGACTTCTCTGGACGCGAGTATAGTAGACTTAGGCGCCTGGCCGCAGGTTTGCACATAGAGCTCGCGTCTTGAGGCTGTCGACTTAGGAGAATTTCAACTCAGACTGGAGGTCTCAGGCCTGAATCTTGCAACTTCTGTTCATCCGATAGGGAGACGGCAATTTTCGCGTCTGATTCTCTTCGTGTCTCTTATTTTAGACGCGGGTACAAACTGTGGTCGAACTCTGTATGTTGTCACAGCTTTGATCGCGTCTGTTTCTGCCGCCGCAGATGTTCGCTGCGCGGGTCATTCTTGCGTCTGACGATTTCAGCAATAACTGTGTCTGTCACTTTGTTTTTCTGTTGAAGTATACTAAGCTTCAGATCTTCTAATTTTGTTGCTTCTTGCAGGTAGGCTTGATCATCCTTTTTCATGTTCGCTGGGCCCTTGGGAGAATATATCGGCTAGCGAACTTGGTCGATGGTCGACCACAGGAGAAGAAGTCATGACTCCTGTCTTCAGGAGATGGGGACCGGACCCTCGCCAAGATCTCTTTGGATTCAATGCACCAGTCATGCTTCTTGGCATGGCATGGTCAGAGTGAGGATGGCGGCGGGGGTAGCGGTGGATATAGTGGTGGGTAGCATCCCCTGTGAGGTCTCAAAACCTCCTCTCTTACCCCAGAAGTGACATCGAGGGAAACTCTATGTCTACTGAATGACCTTCTGGTGGAAGAGATGTTCATCAACGAAGGATCATACCCCCACTTCGGATGGTCAGGTGGAATCAGAAGACTCTGTTGCCTTTCGACCTCAAGAAACACCATTATTCTCGATCAACCAGGGACTTCTTCGATGTTTACATCATGCATCGTGGTGCAACCAGCTTCTGATCGTTGCCACAATGTCCGACCCTACTTTGGCGCCCTTCCAAACATCCTGTACTTGGAATTGTATGCAGCTTTGAGGAGTGAGTGCAACCTCTGAGAGAGAGAGAGAGGGACTTCTTTGTACTCCTTAACTGTAACACTCAATTTCATTATATAAGAGAGCGTTTTGTATCACTTTCATATGCCTGGATATAAATAAAAGTGACACTTTTCTTTTTGTCTCTTCCATTGTCTTGAACTCTCTTTTTGTATTGAAAGTCAGACGCATAGAAGCAAAGAATCTTTGGCTTGTCAAAACTATGTTGATAATCTTTAACAAGTCAAATTTTGTGGAGAAAGATCCTATTTCAGGAACTCAGCATTGCTGTCAGAGGTGTAATATTAACTTGATAAGGATAAAATGATTTTGGTGGACCTGCTACTTTATAAAAGAAAGTGACAGGTTGAATTGGTACCCCCAGGGAAGGTGAGCTCAACTGGAGAGTTAATGAAAGCACTGTTAACGGTGTAATGTTAACCTAACAATGTTTTTGGGTAGACTTGTTGTTCTGTTGAGGAGAATAACAAGTGAGATTAGACTCGCGGGGAATCTAGAAAAATCTTTACCGTTAGAGGTGTGATATTAACTTAACGGGTTGAATGAAGTCTTGTCAGAAGTATGATGTTAACTTGACAAGAATGTAAGTCAGAGGTGTGATATTAACTTAACTCAGAAGCATTTCAGTTTTCGCCCAGGAAAACTGAAAGTGTCACTGTCATAGGTGTAATGTTTAACTTGACAATGAGGGTAATGCTAAAGGTGTAATTTTGAACTTGGCATTAGTCATCTCGACTTCAACGAGGAAGTCTGAGGAAAAGTCATGGCCATAAGTGTATTGTTGAACTTGGCGATGACCTGGATGCTAGAGGTGTAGTGTTAAACCTAGCATTGTTCATTTCAGCTTCGATATGGAAGTCTGAAGGAAGGTGACTGTCAGAGGTGTGATGTTAACTTGACAGAAACTTGATGTACTGTTTAGAAGTATAGTGTTAACTTAACAGTAATTTGTCAGAGGTGTGGTATTAACTTGACAGAAATTGATTTGCGATATGAGCAATTTGAGGACCTGTCATTCTATTGATGAGAATTGGCAAGTGGGTTTTTTTTTTAAAAAAATATGTCAGAGGTATAGTGTTAACTTGACAAATTGAATTTGCGATATGAGCAACTTTGAAGACTTGCCATTCTATTAATGAGAATTGGCGAGTGAAGTTTGAAGTGCCAGAGGTATAGTGTTAACTTGGCAACGACTGTATTTCGTAGAGCTACCATTCTGTGGATGAGAATTGGTAAGGGATTTTGGAGGGGAGAGTGGAGTCAAGTCAACTTAGGATTTTTAGCAAACCCTCAGCTGTCAACGGGTTTGATATGCCTTTACCAACTACCATTTGAGTTAGGCTAGCCATGCCATTCCCCTCAGCATGATGAGTTGTCGAAGACTTATGTTGGGCTTAGAAGCCAACATTTTCTTCTATCCTTAGCCGTCGGAGGCGTCGGATGTTTTAATGAAGAAACTCTTCTTGTTTTGATCAGAGGTGTACTTTTAACTGATCGGTGGAAGAACACTATCTAAGGATAGTATTTCTTCAGGAATCTGCCATTGATCGGCATCATGAGTGTATCGCCATTTGAAGTTATGAGACGATATGACCCATTTGAGTAGACTGACTCTACTACAAATGGCCCTTCCCATTTGGGCTGGAATTTTCCTTTTGTCTTGTGCGTCATTACCATGGGTCTTCTGACGGCTAAGACAAGATCGCCTTTCTTGAAAGTTCACATTTTGACTTTCTTGTTGAAGGCTCTGGTAATCCGGGCTTGGTAAAGCTCGATTTGTTGTTGGGCCTGCAGACGTTTGTCATCCAAGGCTTCCAATTCTTGGAGTCGCTGTCTATGCTTCTCCTCATTCGTCATCTCTGCTGTCAGGGCGACGCGTAGAGATGGAATTTGGATTTCCAGTGGAAGCACGGCTTCACACCCATATACCAAGAAAATGGCGTAGCTTTAGTCGGGTTCACACAGTTGTGCGGTAAGCCCATAAGCATTCACCCAGCTTGTCGTACCAATCACGTTGACTTTTCGAGGCGAATTTCTTGAGGAGTTTGCCAATGGTCTTGTTGAAAGCTTCTGCGAGACCATTAGCGGCGGGGTAGTATGCCGTTGAGGACACACTCTGGATTCTGAACTTGGCGCAGAATCTCTGGAAAGCCTGGCTGATGAACTGGGGTTCATTGTCGTGGACAATTCGCTGAGGTACCCAAAAACGGTAAATGACGTGATGTTTCACGAACTTGATCACATCAGATGACTGCACCTCCTTCAAAGGAACGGCCTCAGCCCATTTGGAGAAGTAATCGGTTATTGCCAAAATAAACCGGTGTCCTTTTGATGACGGCGGGCTGATAGGGCCAACTACATCCATCCCCAACATTTTAAATGGCAGGTAGAGGTTGTAGAGTGAAGGTACCCTGGTGCTTGATGGATGAAATCGCCATGTACTTGGCAGGCATGACATCTTTTGGCATAGGTGATGGCGTCAGCGATCATCTTGAGCCAATAATATCCCAACCTTTGGAGTCGGTATGCAAGTTTTGGGCCAGGTTGATGGGCTCCACACATGCCGTCATGGGCTTCTTTCAATACCTCCTGTGCCTCCTTTTGTGAAAGGCAGCGAAGCAAGATCCCGTCATGCGATCGACGATACAGTGTTCGTGTAATCGCATTATAGTAGAATTTAGGGGCTTTCCTTCGAATGGCAGCCGCTTCCTTGGTGTCCTCAGGCAAGATGTCATACAGGACATAATCGACGTAAGGGAATCGCCAGTCTCTAGGCACTGGACTGATTGACAATTCCAGCGCTTCTTTGCCTTGACAATCTCCCTTTGACTCCTGATAGTCTTGAGAGCAATTCTCAGGCAATACAGGTCGTAACTGTAGACGAATATCTTCTCCATTGCTCCAGCTGGAAGAGCTAAGGAGGCCGCGAGGGATGCGAGTGCATCTGCATGCGTATTTTGCCTGCGCGGTACATGATCGATGTAGAAGTTTGTGAACCTCTCGGCTATGTGGATAGTTGCGTTGTAGTAAGGTACTAAGTCCTCATGTCTGACTTCGTACTCCCCGCGAACTTGGCTGACGATGAGTTTAGAGTCGCCGTATGCCTCGAGATTTTTAACGCCAATCTCATCGGCGAGTTGCATCCCAATCAAAAGAGCATTGTACTCCGCCACATTGTTGGAACACGGCTCAGTTAATGAGACAGCTCGAGGAATCACATAGTTCTGTGGGGAGACGAGTACTACTCCTACTCCTGCCACTATGTATCCTTTTGGGCGTGTTCTTGATGCACCATCAAAGAAAAGTCGCCACACCTGTCTTTCAAAGGATGTCTGGGTCTGGCAGGCTTCAGCGACCTCGTCTGGGAGATCGTCGTAAAGTTTGGTTGCCCTCGGATCTGGATGCTCAGCCAGAAAATCCACCACCGCTTGTCCTTTAATGGCCTTCTGTGGTAAAAAGTGCATTTCATATTGAGATAACAATATGGCCCATTTTGCCAGTCGGCCATTTAGCGATGAAGGCTTTGTCATAAGTAACCTCAGGGGTTTACTTTTGATATGACATTTATTGTCTGGCCTACCAAATAGTGTCGCATTTTTTGAACAACGAACACTAATGCCAAACATTCCTTCTCGATCGGATTATACCGATGTTCGGCTTCAATCATTGTTCTACTCAGATAGTAGATCACTTTTTCTCGTCCTTGATCATCATTCTGGGCTAGTAGAGCTCCCAAAGAATGATCCATTGCTCGGACGTATACCAGGAAAGGTTTTCCGGATATCGGAGCTGCAAGGACTGGTGGTTGGGTGAGGTATTGCTTGATTTCCTCAAATGCTTGTTGGCAAGCGTCATCCCAAATGAGCGAGACACCCTTCTTCATTAACTTAGCGAAGGGTTGGCATCTTCCGGAGAGGTTTGAGATGAACCTGCGGATGTACGCCAATCGTCCTTGCAATCCCTGAGTTCCTTGAGATTTCTCAGAGGTTGCATCTCCTGGATAGCGCGAACCTTTTCCGGGTCCAAATGGATTCCGGTGGAGGTTATAATGAATCCTAAGAATTTACCACTGTCACCCCCAGGAAGGACTTGGTAGGATTCATCTTCAATTGATGAGCCTGCATGATACCAAAGACGACCTTTAGATCAGTGATATGATCACCTTTAACGCGGCTTTTTACCGCAATGTCATCAACATAGCATTCCACTGTTTTGCGCATTTGCTGATGGAAAATGGCATTCATGGCCCTTTGATATGTTGCCCCTGCATTCTTCAATCCGAAGGGCATGACGGTGTAGCAGTAGACCCCTAGTGGTGTTCTGAAGGAGGTGTGCTTTTCGTCATCAGGGTACATTTGATTTGATTATATCCTGAGAATCCGTCCATGAAGGACATTCGTTCGAATCCACATGTATTGTCAATCATAACGTCTGTGATTGGCAGTGGGAATTCGTCCTTGGGACAAGCCTCGTTTAGATCACGGAAGTCGATACAAATTCGGATCTTTCTGTTCTTCTTGGCAACGGGGACGATGTTTGCTACCCAGTCAGGATGTTGTTCTTCTCTAATGAAGCCAGAATCTATAAGCTTTCTGACTTCTGATTGAATCGCTTCCATTATCTCTGGGCAGAATCGTCGTTGTTGTTGTTTGACAGGCTTTACGTCCGAATTGATGTTGAGGCGGTGCATAGCCACCTGGGGATCAAGTCCGGGCATGTCTTCGTAATTCTAGGCGAAGACGTCTATATACTCTTGTACAAGAGATATTAGATGCTTTTTCTCAGAAGGTGACAGGTCGTCACTTATGAAGATGGGCTTAGGATTAGCCTCATCTCCTAGATTGATCTGAACAACCTTGTCTTCTGTGGGTGGCTCTCGCTGTTCAAAACGAGTATCCAGAGAGTATTTAAATGTTTGATCCAAGGATCCGTATCGGACTGGATCATTTCTTCGTCTCCGTCTTTCAGGTGGCTTGTTGAAATCATGTTCACTGAAAGTTCTCCGAAGATGTTGCCGATGCTGACATCTGACTCCCACGATGACGTGCCTAAAGAGTTTTTATGGCCTGATGACCCTCCAGAATCAGAGGCTGATGGAGCCGGAGTTGATACATAGCCCAACCCCCTGCGAGTCTGATGATAATAATCGGGTGCTTTTCCTTTCGGCACAAAGAATCGAAGTAGCGTTCTCCTTCCTTTGCCAAAGTTCAACCCGGGTCCGCTTGTTACGTCATACCCCATGCGTTTCATCATTCTGAGTGCTTTTGGTTCGTAGTGATCGAACTGAGGGGATTCCTCCTCGCCTTCCGATTCTTCGTGGGGCGTCGGTTCAGACGAGATTCGCCCAAAAAGAATTGGTTTTTGGCTTTTCCGTCTCGCTGGAACCATGAATATTGATTGTTGCGCATCGCCGACATTTCGACATGTTTCGAAGGACGATTTCACTGGTACATGCTATGATGTCAAAGCATCCATTGCCGACCAGAGATCGTCATCCACGTCGGTACTAATGTCTGACGGCACGGAATCAGAAGCAAACACAGGAAAATACGCTAAATCTAATTCTTCATTAATATACCAACCGCCTACATCGTCGGTGGTATTATTAACATCGAGCTTATTAATGCTCTTTACAAGTGGTTCCAACTCCCACAAGCACTCTTCTTTTTCTGGCTCGGTGTCAGCTTCATTACCAGAGTCTGGCTCCTCTGGTTGCGGGACTTCATCCGTCTCCACGGGATCCTGATACAGTAAGGAGTCCGTGAAATAATTCTCGACTCCCTTGAACGGATGCCTTTCGGCAATCAACGTTTGCACCTTTCCACTCTCGTCAATGTATTTCATGACTTAATGGAGAGTAGAGGGAACGATGGAGTTGCGGTGAATCCACGGCCGCCCAACAGTAGGTTATAGGAAGTGTCGGCATCAATGACGTAGCATGTCACTTCCGACTTTAGGCTTCCAATCTGGCATTTGAGCTTGACCTTCCCCATTGGACGGGTACTATTGGCATTGAACCCATAGATGGTTGTCTGGGTAGGGCTCAAACGATGAGTAAGAATGCCCAGATGTTGCATGACCCGGTGAGGCATGATGCTTAACGCGAACCCTAGATCCACCTGAATGCGGTTCACTTCAGATGATCCAATATACCCTACGAAGTAAAGGGGTCGATCATGTTTCCCTTTGACTTGCATATCATCTGCCGTGAAGGTGATGCAGGGAATATTTTGGGAGGCGTGGAGGCAATCCTCTACATCTTCCTCCGGTAGCTGGGTCATGAAGACCTCAGCATTAGCCAGAGCTTCTTGTAGAGCTTCTCTGGTCGACTTTGATAATCTGAGAAGCTCATAAAGAGTAATCCGCACCGGGATGTTGGCTAACTGAGCTAGGACATCAAAGCGGTAAGGTGCCATGGATCCTTCCGCTATGTCTTTTGAAAGAACTCGGGAAAACCGAAGTTCTTTCTGTTTCTCCCCGGGTTGCTTCGTGGAGGGCTTGGCTGGCTCTGCAGCGAGTCTTGGAGGAGTTACCGCCACTTCGCCATACTTTTTCAAATATGGCTGCCCCGAACGGGTTTCTGCCACCAGCTGACTGGGTTCTGCGGCCAGAACTATTGTCTCCTCTTCTGAGTCGGTTAGCGAGGGAATATCAGTTTCCGCTTCTCGAGAAGAGGCACACACCACGTTGCAGGATGAAGCCTTTGCTTTACCTTTGGACTTCCTGCTGGTTACAGTAGTCCATTGCTGGCCATCAATAAGGTCGGGATGAACCCACATGACCTCTCCCCGAGGTGTGGGAACAGGTACCAAGCCCTTTTCTTGCTGCTGGTGAGGGTCTGTGTTGACCATTCTCAGCTCTCCTCTTGGGATAGGGACTACTCCAGTGGGTGTTGGGGGTTGTCTCCCAAGCTGGAGAACTGACGTTATATTAGCCGTCACCTTCTTCTGCTCTGGTCGGAGTTTCAATACCTCCGCATCAATCAGGGCCTGAAGGATGTCCTTGAAGACATAACAGCTCTTGGTAGGGTGTTCCAACATCCTGTGGTACATGCAGTAGCTGGGATTGTCGGTTTTACCGACTTCCTCGGGGCGCCTAGCTTCAGGAAGCTTCAGTCGATTGCTCTTGTTGAGTAATTTGAAGAGCGAGTCGACATGTTCATCCTTGAAGGAATACTACTTGTTGGCCCGTGGTTGGCTTGAAGAGCCACTTCCCTTGACTGGTTGAGGTTTGACAGGGGACTTGGTCTCTGCTGCCAAGTTATCCTTCCTTTTGGCTTGGAGGGATGTGTTTCGCGCACGCCTCATTGACCTTTCAGGCCTGGGTTTGTTTTCTTCCACTCTGACGCGGGCGACAATCTCCTCAGCCTGTTCACCTTGTTGGACTAATTGCTTCCAGGTGCGGCTTTCAGCAACTCCTATTTGAGCAAGGAGTGAGGTTTGGAGATTGTGGCGGCATGTTTCCACCAGGGTAACCTGGGTCATACCGCTCGGACATCGGAGTGTCACGTTCCGAAATCTTTCCACGAAAGACTTAACGGACTCTCCCTTTCGCTGCTTGGTGGCTAAAAGGGTAGGCATGTTGACCTCTGAGTCATCTTCAAAGAAGCGTGTTAAAAAAAACTTCTCCAAATCACCCCAGTTCTTGATGGAACCTTCTAGGAGCTTCATGAACCATTCAAAGGCCAGCCCTTTTAGGGTGCCGATGAATAAACGCGCCAGGATGGCGTCGTTATCTACCACATTCCCAGTTTGGGACTTGAAATAGTAGATGTGTTGGTTCGGTGAACCTTTCTCATCAATTGCTTGGAGGGTTGGAGCCTTGAACTTGGGCGGTTATGGAACCAGGTCCCATTCGGCTGGATATGGGCGGACCACTCCTGCTTCTTGGAGACCTTCCGATTGGTAAGGGCTTCAAGGCGCTGCTCCAACTGATTCATTCTTTTAGAATGAACCTTTTCCTGGTCTTGATCGTTCTTTTCCTGCGACGAGGATTTAGACAAACCAGAGGTGGGTTGCTCTTTCTTCTCGGAGTGTTCGGAAAATGAGCTTTCTCCCTCTTTTCGTTTGCCCTTAGACTTTCTAGGGGGAGATTTCCTCCTGTCTTCGAGCAACTGTGCGAGCATCTGCTTGAGAGAGTCGATGGATTCTTGCTGAGCACGAATCATCTCGAGTTGTTCCTTCTGGACCTGGGGCTTGCAGCTCCAAGCGCTTAGCGGTCTCCTCAGGAGTGCTCGTCATGTATGTGAAGGCCTCTTTCTCTATAAAAGAGTTTGAGGCCTGCGACTCTGCAATGGCAGAGTGCGAGTCATTAATCTCAATGCCCCGGTCTAGGGCATTGTAGTTGATCGGGGGAATGGCCCCGTCCGGGTGCGAGTGTGTCAGTACACTCCTTCTGGTTCAGAGTCAGACTCGTCGGAGCTAACTACAGGCTATTTTCCCCTGCTCCTGCTCGCCATGTTAGCAGTGAGCTCTGGATACTCAGTGTCAGAGAAGATCCTCCGCCTGTAAGAGCGTCTTCTTTTGGCTGATGGGGGAATCAGGGTCAGCTGTCTAACTAAGGACTGCTGGTTCGCGCCTGAACCGCAACGGCACTCAGAGAGCATGGAGATGAGCTGTTGGTAGCAACATGATGAAGTAGTTTGATTAGCACTTCTTTTCTTTGTCAAGTAATCCCTTAGATCCATGGGAAGAGGATCGAAGAGATTAGCCTCGCAACTTCGAGGGAGGGAGGCAACCTTGCGCTGTACAGCTTGGACGCAGGATTCAGAGACGCGGTTCTCGCGTCGCAGCTTTATGACGCGTGCCTGGCTTTTCTATTGAGAAGAGACATGGCTGTCGCGTTGCTGCTTGGTGCGTCGGGGCAGGGACGTTTGAGAGGGAGTGGGCTGCTGGGCCCTGCGCCTAAGGGGGCGTGCCTCTTGTACTTGACGAGGCGCGCAAGCTTCGCCTTAGCGTCTGGTGAGTAGGGTTTCAGAGGAACTAATTTGGGGAGTCTCGCGTTTAGGCCGCCAAACGCGGACTTCGCGTGCTGGATGCGGCGCAACCAAGACGCCAGTTTGAACCTTGTGTCCTGCCTCAGTTGGACGATCAGAAGTTCCAACTTGTAGCTGACGCGCACGCCTCCTCTGTCGGCGCTCAGCGTTTCAGTTGCGTCGTGGAGGTGGAAAGAAACCAACAACGACCTGGTGCTGAGGGAGAGGGTGGACTGGCTGGACACCGAGGGCTTGACCACGCGGGTCTCCTGAGAGACGTTGGCGCGTGTATCTCGTATAGCGCGGTTGGCCGCGACACCCTTTTCAGTAGCTGCGCCTGAGGTCACGCGGGTCTCCTGAGAGACGTTGGCGCGTGTGTCACACTTGGCGCGGTTGGCCGCGACACCCTTCACAGCAGCCGCGCCTGAGAGAGTCTCAGAGCGGGTTTCGGGGCAAGTCCCCGTAGAGACCCTGCGACAGACGCGGGTCTTTGGGCTCTTGGAGCTGGAAGAGAGAAACTCTTCATACTTTGCCTGGTCGAACTCGACGATAAGCGATTCGACCATCTTCCCCTTGTAGAGGACGTCACCTTGCGCCACGATTTGTTCGTCAGTGACAAATGTAGTCCCCAGCGGAGTCGCCATCTCTTGTATGCGTCAGAAAAGGAGGATTCGATTGTAAAATTCTTTTGATTGGATAGAAAATTACAACAGATCAGTCTTCCGATTACAAGGGAGGGAGGATGTTGAGTCTTGAATCCTCCCTTTTTTTAAGGCTGGGTTCTTCAAGTGGCGGTGGAGAGTGAATCTTATTCTCCGTTGACGGTGACCGTCGAGACCTTCCAGGGATCTCCTCTTCGGATGGTAGATGGAGTAACTCAGCTCTGTCTACCAAAACTCTCAAAGAGAATATAAGCAAAGAGCAACTTGAACACAGCAAGTTCTCTGAAGGGTTGAACTCTCTCTCTCTTTTCTCTCAGAGCTCTTTTCTCCCAGAAATCATCCGACCGAAAATCTGACCCCTTCTTCATAGCGATGGGGCTATTTATAGGGGTTTCAGGGGCGTACGTGCCTCCTAAAAACACTCCATAATGGGGGCTAACTTTCCCCATTATGTGGGCCGTGATTGGCCCCGAAACCGGGACGGTTACAACTGAGACGCGGGTGTCAACCCACGCGCCTTGGAGCTGCTGAGACGCGGGTTTCGACCCACGCGACTTGGTGCGGCTGAGACGCAGGTTTCGACCCTCGCGCCTTGGTGCTGCTGAGACGCGGGTTTCGACCCTCGCGCCTTGGAGCTGCTGAGACGCGGGTTTCGACCCACGCGCCTTGGAGCTGCTGAGACGCGGGTTTCGACCCTCGCGCCTTGGTGCTGCTGAGACGCGGCCAAAATTAGCTTTGCGTCTAGAACTTGGAATTCTGCTTTTTAATGGCTTGTCTTTTAGTGATTTTTAGACAGCCTACAACCGTCCGGTCGACCGGCCTATTGGGCAGCCAGCGTGCACGTATCCGTGCACGTCGGTCGACCGCTACGGGCGACCGGCTACTTGTTACGGTCGACCGTCCGGTCGACCGACCTAGCCTGGCAGAGGTAGTTCTGGTCAGAAAAACATGTTATTTTTAATTCTAAAAATTCTCATAAATCTTCTAAAAATACACAAAAATAGTTTTATCATTTTACATTGATATACAAACTTGTGTTAAAATTTTAACACAAATTTCAAACATTTTGAACCATTTTGTGTTATAGAAATTTTGCCAAAAACCAAAAACCGTATTTTCTAAAACTTGGATTTTTGAATTGAAAATACGTTTTGTCCAAAACTCATCTAAATACAAAAACATGATATTTAAACACTTTGAAGCATGTTGCATATGGATGGAAATTCAATATACAAGAAACATATACATATCCATGTTTTTGACTTTAATTCCAAAATATGTATTGTTAAAAATACCAAAACACTAAACTCATGAAATATACTATCAAACTAAGTTTGTCTAAGAAGTTGAAGCATGCATGTATATAGAACAAATCTAATATACATTAAACCATGTAAACTTATTTTGAATCTATCTATTCATGAAAACCAAGATCGGTTAAACCAATCAAACCGAAAACCAAAACGGAAACATGGAACGTGTGTGTTGTGAACTTGAGCATATCATACTATTCTAATCTTTACAAATGGATCTAAACACAAAACTAAACTAGGTACCGTTGTCTTCTTGTAGAGCGCCGTCTCCAAGTCGACTCGAACCAAAACTTCGTGATCCATCGAGCTTGACTCCAATGAGTGCTATATATGATCTTGTCGCTCGGGCTCTTGAATCACTATGTGAAAGCTTCCAAACCATCTTGTTGAAGCTAATCACCAACTAATATCTTGGTTAATGATCTGAAACTAAAATCATAAGATTATTAGTACATATAACTACATGAGTTAATCATCATCAAAACTCGAGTGGAAGGTCTTTGGCCAACAATCTCCCTCTTATTGATGATAACAAAACTCATGAAGTTATATATGCATGGATTAAAGTTAAGCTTCAGGAAAGCTCCCCCTTAACTCATGCATAGTAATAAACAATTAAATATGTAATGAATGTTCATAAACATGTATGCATCAACATGCATAAAACACATAAATTTTCTAAAACATGCTCTTGATATCAATTAAATAATTAAATAAAACAAGTATATTTCAAAACAAGCTCTTGATATCAATTTGCAAAATAAAACAAGTACATTTTCAAAACAAGCTCTTGATATCAATTTGCAAAACAAAACTAATGAAGCTCTTGATACTAAAAATAAACATGTTCTTATACCAAATGAATTTTACAAAAACAAAACATGCTCTAGATACCAATTTAAACTTAATATATGCAACACATAAATATGCATATATAAAACATGTACCAATCATGCATAGATAGAAACGTTGTTGAGTTTATATGCATGTTAAACTCTCAAATAATTCTCCCCCTTTTTGTCAATCATCAATAAAGGGGTAAAAGCAAAAGCAAAACAATAAATTTTTCTCCCCCTTTTGTTTGAAATAAAGAATCAACAAAGGGGTCAAAAACAATAAAAACAATGTTCTCCCCCTTTTTGTTCAAAACAAAGAATCAATAAAGGGTGACATCAAACATGATACCAATTAAAAAAATGTGTCAATGAAGTGCATAAGTGATATCAATAGAAATGAGCATAAAAACATTTTAAGGAATGCCTATGTCAAATGATACCAATAGAAATAAAGGTAAACGAGGCATTGAAACAAATTGTTTTAATTGAGATTTGTTTCAAGTTAAAATATGTTTATATGAAAACATATATCAAATGAAAACAAAAATCTTGATATCAATTGATAAGTAAATAACATACCAATTGTAAGAAAACAATCTTGATACCAATTGAAATTAAACATTACAATTTTGAATTCTTAAACACAAATCTTGATATCAATTGTAAATATTTTTCATTTTGAATATATGATACCAAATTGAAATTTTTAATCATAAAGTATGGGAGTGAAAATCAAATACAAATTGAAAGATGAAATACAAGTTTTCTCCCCCTTTATGAAAAACCAAATGAAACAATGAATAAGCTTGTATATGGATACCAATTGAAAACTAGTCAATTGAAACAAGATAGTCATTATAAAACAAGCTTTATCATGATTAAAATTTGTGCTCTAAGATATATGAATATAATAAGCACAAATAAAAACATATATATGTATGAAAAATTAGATACCAATTGAAATTGATACTCTTTCAAGTGCAAGCATACATATACAAAAAAAATATATGAGTATACAAAAAAGTCAATATTGATACCAATTGAAAGAATCCAATGATACCAATTGAAAGAATCCAATGATATCAAGTGTATATCTCATATTCCTACCACCCATTTATGCACAAGTTTAAAAGATATTCAAGAAGGGTATACATGGCATGGTCTCCCAACCAACCGCCCTTAGAAGGTAGGGTTTTCAAAAAATAGGTTTGAAAAACTCTACCAAAGCGAAGAACACGAACTAGTTATGAAAAAATTTGTTAACTAGTACGAAATCCTTCAAGTAAGGAATAAGACAAAATTGTTTTTCATGAAACACATGTAATTCACAAGATCACTAAACACTCAAAATCCATAAAGCCCATATCATACTCATGAAAACAAAGTCATGAGAAACCTAATAAAGTGAGTGAACAAGTGTTATGTGACACATATCATCATGAAAATATTCAATTAAGCTCGATTTAAATTCCTTTAAACATGAAATATGAAAATCTAAAATTTTCAATAAAACAAATTATACTTCAAGGCATATGTATGTTTTGTCAACACAAAAAGTATACATACATATCCCTAAACATAATTGAGTCTATATATAAAGATTTGCATGAAAAGCAAATGACTCAAGGGGTATACATACATATCTTAAAGTTTGGCAAAATAGGCGTATACATGAAGTGAAAACACAATATCAAAAAACACATCCAAAATGGGGAATACAAGTTAGAATGCGTGAATCATCAAAACTAGACTATACTAGCACATCTAATGGGTACAAAAGAGCATTCAAGTACAAACATATAATGATTTATTTGTGGCCCACAATATGTACAAGTATATATCCTAGTTTTAATGAAAAACTAACATCTAAACAAGTAATCAAATCATGAAGCACAAAACGGGACATAAATCATCATTACAAACATAAAACGATCATTATGTAAATCCACATGTTATTAGAACTATGATGAGCATAATAGCTAAACAATGGTGAGAACACAAAAGTAATGGTCCAAATAATCAAGGGTGATCTCAAGAGCTATACATGCATGTCAATGATCTAATAATCATGGCATTTAACATACTAATCAAAACATGAAGCATCAAAACAAAACATCATAAATATGGTCAACATGTACATGCACATGCATTAGATTTAGGACATACATATTAGTTTAAAACAAGGTGAGAATCACAAAGATGGGTCCATGGGTGTCTCAAAATAACTAAATATGTATATCACTAATCTAAATCACATGGCATAATCATAATGAGCTTTAAAACATGACATGCTACAAATGAAAGTCATAATAAGCATGCAAACATAAATGGGAGTTAGAGATTGATACCAAAACTGATGAAGGCACCTCTCTAGTTCTCCAAACCAATGGTGGTCCTCTCCACCAAACTCCCCTTAAAAGTGATGCATCCAAATTGTTTTCTTTAAGCACGGAACGCATCCACTTTAAGGCACCGCCACTCTCACGTGATGCGAGAGCCCACACCTATATCAAAAATTTAAGGGGTGATCTTTGGTACCCATTTCCTTTTGGGTTCATAGGGGTTAGTATCTTTCCTAACCCAAACAAGATTATTTGCTAAATTTTCAACATGTAAACGATCATAGCAAAATCTAGCAAGGTGGCCTTTTCGACCACAATGTGTACACGTGTACACATGGGCATACATAGTGTGAAGTTTGTGATCGTGATGAGCATGTGTATGCCGTGATGGGTGTGCATGCAAGGATGAAACTTATTTTTGCGAAACATGGATTCCAAGCGTGTATGATTTATGGCACAATGGCTCAAAGTGGAGCCCAAACAATCTACACTTTTCTTCAAAAGATTTATGTCATTTTCAATACTAGAAGATAAAGTGGAGCATGCAAAAGATGTGCTGGGTGAAGCTACACTAGCATGGCAAACATGTGAAGACAATTCAATTTTCAAAGATTCATTTTTCTTTAAAACAAAATCCAATTCTTTTGTAATGAAATCAATTTCATTTTTCAATGAAAGGTTATCTTTTAAAACAAAATCTAATTTAGAAGATAAAACCTCATTGTTTTTCACAACATCATCACAATCATTTTTGCTTTTCAAAAATTCATTTTCCTTTAGTACAAGGTCAAGTTGAGATTTAAGTGAGTCACGTTCACTAGTAATCTCTTTCTTCTCTTGCAAAATCACTTCAAAACTAGAACACAAATCCTTCATTTTTTCTTTTAAATCAAAATGCTTCTTTTTCAAAAGGTCATGTTTTTGCAAAAAAATTTTAAGCTTTGAAGCAAGTTCAACATTTAAGTTTTGAACTTCTAAACATCCATAGCAATATGAGCTAGAGCTATCATCTAGTTGAGAATCTGATTATACCTCAAGGGAGTCTTTCCCTTAGACCATGAGGCAATGCTCGTCGGACTTGTCTCTCCTAGATCTTCTCAACTTGTTGATAATCCTTGGTAGCTCAGGAGAAGTCAATATGCTCCAAACTGCACAAGCCGAATTATAATGAGCAAACACATGTAAAAGATCTTCATTAAGAGATGCTCTAAGTGTTTTAAGTGCAAGTGTATTGGCCTTATTATGCTTGCTATCATTGGGGTAGGATTCCTTGGTAATGACATGGTAAACTTTAGATCCTAAGGCTTTCAAATGACTACTCATCTTGGCCATCCAAATATCATGTCTAGAAAAATCAAACATAAGAGGGCTATCCATGAGTGCAAACAAAATGTGTGCAAATGAAGATTAGCAAACCAAGATCTCACTCCTAGGCGGTTAAACCAAAATATCAGGAGCGTAGGCTCTGATACCAATTGAAAATCACCTAGAGGGGGGGTGAATAGGTGATAATGCTAATCTAATGAACTAAATGCGGAATTTAAAAACTAATTGCAATAACAATAATTAATGCAACAAACAAACGATGCACACACAAGCTAGCCAAGCATATAAATATGAATGATCAATATGAAATGATGCAAGGCAAAATATATAGAGAGAGTAAGAGCCAAGGGATCAAGCGCAAACAACAAGATATGTTTCGAGGTTCGAGCACCCAGCTCTACATCCCCGCCTTCACACAGAAAGATTTCAACTCCACTAGCTTGTCCACAAAGGACTCCCACACAGGGAACCTCCACCGAGGATTTGGAGCAATACAATCACAAGGAGTACCCGACTCCTCTCCTTACAAACACAACCTCCTCCTTGAGGCACAACACCAAGCCAACAAACAATCACCTCACAACTTGAGGGATTAGCACAAAGCTTACACAAGGATCACCTCACACCTTGAGGGATACAACCCAATAGCACAACCTTCTCAACACAATGAGGGAAAGGCACAAAGCCAAGCTAAGATAGGGTTTACAACTGGTGATCAAAAGACCACAAACAATCTCTTTTCCCACACAAAGATCCTATAGAATAAGATAGTAGATGTAGCTCAAGTGTGGAGAAAACTAAAGGAATGGAAATCAAAAACTCAAAGAAAATCCTTGGGAAAAACTAGAAACCAAGATAAAGAAGTTGAATCAAACACTTTTCCCAAAAACCCTTTTCTTTGATTTCCAAACCCTAGCAAAAACACCAAATAGATTATTCAATTTAAAGCCCAAAAATTTTTTGATTGTTGTGAAAACACTGGAGAGTCAGGAAAAATTAGCACTAAAAATCTTAGAGAAAACCTCTTTCCAATGGGGGTATTTATAGCCCCTAGAAAAATATAGCCGTTGGCAGCAAATTCTGCCAAAAATGAACTACCGGTCGACCGGCCAACGGTCACTTTTGACCGCTAGCAGCTACCGGTCGACCGGGCGATCGACCGTCCCCAGAACCAGAGAGCAACGACTCTCTGGCTGG
Organism: Agave tequilana; assembly: GCA_038442645.1. Lineage (NCBI taxonomy): Eukaryota > Viridiplantae > Streptophyta > Magnoliopsida > Asparagales > Asparagaceae > Agave > Agave tequilana. The sequence continues at coordinate 86,963 of JAVJIF010013008.1, read as the reverse complement.
TCGACCGCTCGGTCGACCGGGTGCAACCCGAGAGCAACCTGCTCTCAGTCGGTCGACCGTGCGGTCGGGCAGCCAGCGTGCACGTATCCGTGCACGTCGGTCGACCGCTACGGACGACCGGCTATTTGTTACGGTTGAGCGTCCGGTCCACCGACCTAGCCTGGCAGAGGCAGTTCTGGTCAGAAAAACATGTTATTTTTAATTCTAAAAATTCTCATAAATCTTCTAAAAATACACAAAAATAGTTTTATCATTTTACATTGTTATACAAACTTGTGTTAAAAATTTCAACACAAATTTCAAACATTTTGAACCATTTTGTGTTATAGAAATTTTGCCAAAAACCAAAAACCGTATTTTCTAAAACTTGGATTTTTGAATTGAAAATACGTTTTGTCCAAAACTCATCTAAATACAAAAACATGATATTTAAACACTTTGAAGCATGTTGCATATGGATGGAAATCCAATATACAAGAAACATATACATATCCATGTTTTTGACTTTAATTCCAAAATATGTTTTGTTAAAAATACCAAAACACTAAACTCATGAAATAGACTATCAAACTAAGTTTGTCTAAGAAGTTGAAGCATGCATGTATATAGAACAAATCTAATATACATTAAACCATGTAAACTTGTTTTGAATCTATCTATTCATGAAAACCAAGATCGGTTAAACCAATCAAACCGAAAACCAAAACGGAAACATGGAACGTGTGTGTTATGAACTTGAGCATATCATACTATTCTAATCTTTACAAATAGATCTAAACACAAAACTAAACTAGGTACCGATGTCTTCTTGTAGAGTGCCGTCTCCAAGTCGACTCGAACCAAAGCTTCGTGATCCACCGAGCTTGACTCCAATGAGTGCTATATATGATCTTGTCGCTCGGGCTCTTGAATCACTATGTGAAAGCTTCCAAACCATCTTGTTGAAGCTAATCACCAACTAATATCTTGGTTAATGATCTGAAACTAAAATCACAAGATTATTAGTACATATAACTACATGAGTTAATCATCATCAAAACTAGAGTGGAAGGCCTTTGGGCCAACAAGAACTTCAGGCGAAGCTATCATAAAGCTTCAGACGAAGCTATCAGTTAGCTCTTTAAATAGAGCTGTGCTATGCTTCGAGGCGAAACTAGCAAGATTAGCTTCAGGCAAAGTTAGGAGTCAGCTCTGTAGACTATCCAAAAATCATCAAGGACAAGTCATCAGACGCTAACCTCACATCAACGCGAAGGTCGCGTTTTGAACTAAATTGGACCTCGCGTCCCCAGAAGAATGGAGACTTCAAACGCGGGCATGAGCAAGCCCGCGTTCGAGCGAGTCTGAGTAACTCCGTATCACGACCAGCGCGAGTCTGAGTAACTCCGTGTTCTAGGTCAAGCGCGAGTCCGAGCAACTCTATGCTCCACTTCAGGCGCGGGTCTGAGAAACCCTGTGTCTCACATGTGAGTCTGAGCAACTCCGTGTTTGAGATGCCCTCGTCTATAACAAGCAATGCGAGGTCCGCGTCCAGCGCGAGACCCGCGTTTCTATTGTTACATATTCACATTACTGGGTCAATTAACTCCCTACGTAATGGGGAGTTAATCCCCATTATGGAGGGATTTAGGGGACGACAATACCCCCGTGGTCCTTATAAATAGCCTAAGCATCTATAAAGGAGGGGGGCTTCTTTGGAATCAGAAGAGGAATTCTTTTAATCCAGACTCTTTTGAATCCAAAGACTTTTAGAGAGAAGGAGTAATCAGTGAACTTTAAACACCTCGCATGTTAAAAATAGAGTTCCTCTCTAATTAGTCTTCGAGAGCATCTTGAAGAGAAGCTAGACAGTGGGCGGTCAACGGAGAACAAGAGTCACTCTCCATCCCACTCAAAGAACCCAGCTTTAAATAAAGAGGAGAACCGAGTCTTCTTCCCTCTTTTGTAATCAGAATTATTCCATTGTAATTTTTAGCCACTCAAAGAAATCTTACTTCGCACTATTTTTTGACCAAACAAGCTCACTGCAGAGCTGTGTAAAGCTTCATGCGAAGTTAGGAACATAACCCTTTTAGCGATGAGAGAAGCTAGCCCCTTTGGACTCACGCGAGACCAAGTGTTGAGCTAACTTAACCTCATAGGCCTGCTTAAGCCTCTTCAAAGGCAATATTTGGCCTACTATCAGCTTCACTAGGTCGGTAGGATCAAGTTACTATTTTGTCCCTCAGGGATGAGTAAAAATTGGTCGTTAGCTTGTCTGCGACTCATCTTTTGTAATTGTCAACAAGTTAGATATTATTTAAACCGGTTGAAGTGTTGTCTGGGAATTTTTCTTTTCATAGTGTCAACACGATGCTCTTCTTTTTTTTCGAAACTTTGTCTTCTCTAACTTTTTTTCCATCTTATGAGTCTTTAAGTTTCCAATGAGGCCCATGAAATTCATTTCTTCCTTGGCGTTTGATTGAGATTTTAAAGAATAAAAGAAGTGAAGTTCAGAATTCTTAGTCTCAATGCGAATCCGCTGTAGCAAGGGCTCGAGCGGGTCGTGATCCTCAGGGAAGGATGCGATGCAAGCTTTTGCGGCAGATTCCTCGTATGCTTTGAGTAAACACAGAAGAGATTAGATTTGAAGAGAATATGGATTAAGAAGCATGGTTTTACTGATCTACTACCACAACCCACTATGCAAGTCTTGGATGTTGAATTTCATCTTGAGATAAATGTGATTTACCCTAGGTTATTAAGAGTGATTCAAGTAAGAAAATACGATACTAGATTATAACTAAGTTCCATTATTAAAAACTAAACAAGTTTCATCCTAACATCTAAGTACAGCTTAAGAAAAGATTAATCTTAACTTTAGGCCGTCCTAGTTCTTAAGCATGAAGTCATGATGAGTCCTTTAATTGTGCAACCTAGATTAATAGATCTAGTTATCAGTTTTATCTTCAAGAAAAACAATTATTAAACCTAGGGTTTCTGATGGATGGTCATCAATCAATTCAAATCCTACTTGCCCTAGGGTTGCTTAAGTGATCAGCAAACCATACAAAGAATTAGTTGGACATCATTTTTTTTTCTTTTTCAAATTATTTATTTTTTTATTCTTTTTTTTTTATTTTTAATTAGAAGAAAAGAAGAAGAAAGAAAACACGAGATCACAGATGAAAACCGAAGCGAATAAACACAGAGAAAATAAAATAAAATAGCAAGAATTAAATGTGCAAAAGAAAGTAACCTTTATTGCAAATGAGATCTCCAATTACAAAGCTCCTTCTTCTTCCACAACGAGCATGAAAATAAAAATTACAACTTTGAATAAAAGTGGCTAAAGAAAACCCTAATCGTCTCTGCATGCCCCTCCCTGTTGCGACTGCACGGATATTTATAGTGCAGAAGGTCGAGGAGTCCCTGATAAACCTGCCCACGAAATTTGGGATCTGGATGAGATCAAAGTGCCGCGGATTGCGGCGGTTCCGCGGCACTTTTGTGGCTTCTGGCCACGCGCTTTGGCGCGTGGCCTCTCCTGGTCCGTCCATGTGGGCTTTTGCTTCTGGAAGTGTGATCCTGGCTCTCCATCTTGGGATTTCGAGATAACTTAGTAATCAAGTTACCTTGATTTCAAATATCCCAAATCTTCTATCCACGAATTTTGGGCTTTTATCCTCATCCTGCAAGTGTTTAGGGTTGGGTAGAAGTCTATCCTTCCCTCATCTTTGATATTTGCAACTTTTAGCCCTTGTATTTGCATTTTGACTCTTTGTATTTGCGCTTTTTCACCTGGGCTTCAAACATGGGCTTGGATCTGGGCTTTTGGGCTCTTTAAGCTTTATTTATTATTAAAATAATAATTCGATGCCTGCACACATTAAATAACGAAATATTAATAAATGTGCATTATAATATGAATAAATGTGCAAATGTGATGGTATATATGATGACAATTATGCATTTTTCACTACCTATCACACCCCCACACTTATCTTTTTGCTCGTCCTCGAGTAAAAATCAAAAAGAAAGAGAAAAATCTAACTAGCTAACTCACTTTCGTAGGAATCACGGTTGCACTTAGCATGTGCAACAAGCCGTTAAACCCCTAGGTTACCCTAGAGGACGAGTGTTGTCTCGTGAGGGTTTTCAGCGGATTACACCCACAAAATCCATAAAAGGAAAATATTTGAATTATATTTGAAGAGACTAAGTAGTCTATAATTTTAGGATTATCATTTTTATTCATTCTTCAAACCTGGTCTTTATAAAGTCAATTTTTATTCATTTTAGGTAAGGATTAAAATTGAATTTCTAATATAGTCTTTTTCGTTACCAAAAGTCATATGCACCCTTGTGAATCTAGGAATTCCTTAACTTGGACTCTCATGCCTCTTTATTATTTTTATAACATCATCTAATTTTCTTTCGTGTAAGTATCAAGGCTTCTTGAGGCCCTCATACCTAACTAATTTACTATTAGATGTGTTAATATAATTTTTTTTTTTTCAGCATGTATAACTCATCTAATTTTCTTTCGTATAAGTATCAAGGCTTCTTGAGGCCCTCATACCTAACTAATTGACTAATAGATGTGTTAATACATATATTATATTTCTTAGTCTTCTTAGGCTTTCTAATCCACCCATGTAACGAACTTAAAGTCGGTGGCTCCCAAACGGTTGGCTTTAGGGCACCAGGTGAGAAAACACCCCGCGGACTCAAATTCGAGTGAACTAGGCCCCAAAACTAAGGACTTTATTTTATTTACTCACTTTTAGGCATGAATACTTATGCTTCTTGAGGCACATGTATCAGCTTAATTGGTGATATTATTATTATTATTTTTTTTATGAGGCACAAGGTCTTTGTCTTAGAATCCTAGATATGCATTTGGTATGCACATTTCATTAAGGTAAAAATCAAGACTAATTATTTATTCAATTTCTCTCCTATACCTAAAAATTAAACAATTTATTTATTTTGACCAAGTTTTTAGAAATCCTAATCATGATTTTCCTAATCCTTAAAACTAACTTAGATTTCTTTCAAAAAATAAGTCAAAATATTTCCTTTTTATAACATTTTTTTTTTATTAGCAATTTTTTTTTTAAATGTTAAAAAAAAAAATTTTTGTTTTTTTTAAAATGTTAGAACAAATAAAGAAAAAAATTTTTTTTTTTTAATCTTTTCTATGTTAGTAAACCCTCCCCCACACTTATCTCATGCATTGTCCTCAATGTATGAAATGCATGAATGCATGAAGAAAAATGTAAAGAGAGGCAAAGAATAATAGTATACCATAATATGTACAACACATGTATCACTCTCACCTAGAGCTGCTTAGGATTCATCCCTCTAGCTCGTTTCCCATCATTCCAATGGGTTCTCTTTATAAGGCACAATGGGGAGACCAACATTTTTGTTTTAACTTTCTCTCCCCCCAGTTTCATCTTTTTTAGGCTCTTCCTCATCATATGTCCACCTCCATTATTCAAAAATTCATCACACCTTTCAGTTGGAACTTCCTTGCCGAGAAATTCTAGCTCAATTCCGTACATCTCCTCAAAACTTAAATCAACACTTTTCCCTGGAAGTGAATAATTAACCAACATCTCCTTAATCGGTGTATCTAAACATAGGAGTTCTTCTTCAAAGAGACTTTCGAAAGTTAAGTCAATCGGAGTTTCTTGAACTATATTCTCATGCGATATTTCAGTGCTTGGCTCTTTGAAGATACTTAGATCAAATCTTCGTTTTTTAAAGGGAACTTTAAAATTATAATCCTCAACATGTGTCATCTTATCACTAAAATCGCACTTATCCTCAAATAACTTGTCAAGAAATAGAGACTCATTTTCACTTTCTTTTTCACAAATGTTATCGATGAAGTTCACCTCAAATGTTTGGTCTTTAATCTTACGAGATTGGTTTTCCAGGTTGAAGACATTGACCTCTTTAGTCATGTTTCCAAAGGTCAACCTCATTGATCCATTCCTACAATTTATGATTGCATTTGCAGTTGCAAGGAACGGACGCCCTAGGATAACGGGAGTTTGAGACCGAAGAGTGGATACAGGTTCGGTCTCCAGAACAACAAAATCTACTGGGTAGATAAACTCCCCAACTTGGACGAGCACATCGGTAATTTCTCCTTTGGGAATTTTTATGGATCGGTCAGCCAATTGGATTGTAACCTTAGTCGAACTAAGTTCGCCCAACCCCAGTTGTTGGTAAACTGAGAAGGGGAGTAAGTTGATACTTGCTCCCAAATCAAGAAGTGCATGCTTAATTGCAGTTTGACCTATTGTGCAAGAGATGGTGGGGCAACCAGGGTCCTTATACTTGATAGGGATCTGGTTAGACAATAGCTCACTAATGTTAGTGGCTAGAAAAACCTTCTTGGGCACATTAGTCTTTCTCTTCTTTGTGCACATGTCCTTAATAAACTTGGCATACTTAGGGACTTGTTGAATTGCATCAAGAAGAGGTATATTGATCTTGACTTGATTAAAAATCTCTCGTACCTTATCCATTTGTGCACATTGCTTATCTTTAAGCCTATTTGGGTAGGGTGCGATGGGCTTGTGCATATCTTCGGCTGACTTGTCTTTTTTCATGTTGTTGGCATTAAGTTGGGATGGAGTGGGATCAGGCAAGCTGAATGCTTGTTTAGAACTTGATGGTGTTGATACTTAGTTATCAACTTGTTTTCCCGACCGCAATGTATGAATCGCATTGCACTGACTCATATGATTCTCTTCAGCCAAGTGAGCTTGACTAGAGTTCCTAGGGTTTGGGAATGGTTGACTAGGTAGAGTACCCTTTTGCCTTTCTTGCTGATTCATTTGCATCTCTATCCTAGTCAAGACTTGAGCCAGCGTGTCATTGCTTTTAACGATGGTGTCCACCTTTCTTTCCAGATTGGAGAGCCTTGTTTCCATTTGTGAATATTGGAAAGAGGGTGGAGGATTTTGATAGGGCGGATTTTGGAAATTGTTGGAGAATTTGGGCCTAGTTTGATCATTGTTACTTTGGCCCCAAGACAAATTGGGATGGTTTCTCCAACCGGGATTGTAGGTGGGCGAATATGGATTGTTGACGGGCGGATTGTTGGTGGGCCTTGTGAAGGCTGCACTCATATGTTCGGGCAAGCTTTGATGCGCGATAAAAACAGGACATTCCTCGAACACATGGTTCATATCTTGACAATAAGTACAGCCCGCCGAAGTTGTTGGGCTGACTTGGTTCACAGAGACTGGCTCTTTAGTTTCAAGAGCCTCTAGTCTTCGCATAACAGCAGCTAACTTAGCATCGGTTGCTATGTTGGCCTCAATGGAATGGATACCTCCTTTTGAAGAAGTAGGGTCATTAGTCCTAGATTTTTCAGGAGTAGGTTCCCATTGGATGGTATTTTCAGCTAATTCCTCATACAATTTCCATCCATCAGTTTCGTCCTTTTTCAGAAATCCTCCTTGGCACATGGATTCTAACAACGTTTTAGTTTGATATTCTAATCCATCATATAGAACTTGGCATAATCGCCATTTCTCTATCCCATGGTGAGGGCATTGGGCAAGGAGGTCCTTGAAATGTTCGAAGTATTTCCAAAAGGGCTCATTGGCTGTCTGCTTAAACTGTAGGATATTCTTCCTAATCAATGCAGTCTTGTGAACAGGATAAAATTTCTTTAAGAATGCCTTAACAAAATTATCCCAAGAAGATATAGAACCGGCCTCTAGACTGTAGAGCCATTTCTTTGCTAAATCCTTCAAAGCAAAGGGGATAAACCTAAGTTTGATAGCATCGTCTCCTAACTTAGGCATATTCATCATTTGACATACTTCTTCAAATTCCCTTATGAAGAAGTATGCATCCTCAGATTCAAGTCCATGAAATTTGGGAAGAGTGTTGATGTATTGTGGCTTGAGTTCATATGGGTCAACACTTTCGATAGTGAGCTGGATGCAAGAAGGAAGAGAGGTTCTAATAGGATAGAACCTATCTTGGAGTGACTGTGGTTGTGCCATGTGTGAGTCGGGCTTGAGCTCGGGTGGTGAACTAGTTCTAGTTAGCCTGGATGTGAGTGGGTCTCTCGACCAAGCGGTCATGCACAATCAGCAAACAAGTTCACCCAATCAATCAAAAAGAAAAAGAAAAACAAACAAAAATCCTATTCTAGGGTTATCCTTGACCTAGACGACTCCTAACTTTAGACTGTCCTTAGGAGGTCTATTGTCGACGTCAACCACGAGCTAATCGGCCAGTTCAGGCCAAGACCGGTGGGAGGTTTTCCGTCAGAGACGTTCCTTAATTAAATAACCACCGTTCTTCGGGCTTTCGGCCCTCAATCCCTTCGCTAGACACTGATTTGGCAAGGGTTAATTTCGAACAACTTTCCTTCTTCGGTCAATCTCCTATTGAGTCCGAGTTACCTTAGGGCCAATGTCTAGTCAAGTTTTAATTAGGGTTAGGGTTGTGAGTGTGACTGGTATGATTTGTGGGCCAAGGAAGGGTGATGAAATCCCCACCTTATCTTTGTTATGGGTTATGCCCTTAAAATGGATTAGTGTACGTATAAAGCGGTAGAAAAGTAATCACTCAAGAAAGCGGTAAACAACCAAGAGTGCTTCCTAATCTATATGCTATGCAAACGTACCTTGTCGCCAGCACTCTTCAACAGAATTAAAGAATAAAAATAGACACGTGCCCTAAAATGCAAGAGTCTAAAAAAATATTTTTTTATTTTTTTCAACAAATAGGTTAATGTTAATTATTAGCAGTTGTAGTGTGATCACAGAGAGATAATAACACAGCAGAAAATATACTTTTGCACTGCAGAGCAACCTGCAGAAAAATCCGTCAGTAGTGCACTACAAGTGCCGCGGATTCGCGGCTTTTGCCGCGTTTCTGCGGCAAACTTGTAGGTCCAAGTGCTCTGCCTTCGAGGGCAGAGGCACTGGATAGCTATATGTGCTTTCTGCTGCTCTGATTTTGTTTCCTGTTCTCTGTACCTGCAACAGAAAAGAAAGAATGATTAGAACGAGGAGATCGTGCCGTTCCTTCCCCGGCAACGGCGCCAAAATTTGATTGAGATTTTAAAGAATAAAAGAAGTGAAGTTCAGAATTCTTAGTCTCAATGCGAATCCGCTGTAGCAAGGGCTCGAGCGGGTCGTGATCCTCAGGGAAGGATGCGATGCAAGCTTTTGCGGCAGATTCCTCGTATGCTTTGAGTAAACACAGAAGAGATTAGATTTGAAGAGAATATGGATTAAGAAGCATGGTTTTACTGATCTACTACCACAACCCACTATGCAAGTCTTGGATGTTGAATTTCATCTTAAGATAAATGTGATTTACCCTAGGTTATTAAGAGTGATTCAAGTAAGAAAATACGATACTAGATTATAACTAAGTTCCATTATTAAAAACTAAACAAGTTTCATCCTAACATCTAAGTACAGCTTAAGAAAAGATTAATCTTAACTTTAGGCCGTCCTAGTTCTTAAGCATGAAGTCATGATGAGTCCTTTAATTGTGCAACCTAGATTAATAGATCTAGTTATCAGTTTTATCTTCAAGAAAAACAATTATTAAACCTAGGGTTTCTGATGGATGGTCATCAATCGATTCAAATCCTACTTGCCCTAGGGTTGCTTAAGTGATCAGCAAACCATACAAAGAATTAGTTGGACATCATTTTTTTTCTTTTTCAAATTATTTATTTTTTTTATTCTTTTTTTTTATTTTTAATTAGAAGAAAAGAAGAAGAAAGAAAACACGAGATCACAGATGAAAACCGAAGCGAATAAACACAGAGAAAATAAAATAAAATAGCAAGAATTAAATGTGCAAAAGAAAGTAACCTTTATTGCAGATGAGATCTCCAATTACAAAGCTCCTTCTTCTTCCACAACGAGCATGAAAATAAAAATTACAACTTTGAATAAAAGTGGCTAAAGAAAACCCTAATCGTCTCTGCATGCCCCTCCCTGTTGCGACTGCACGGATATTTATAGTGCAGAAGGTCGAGGAGTCCCTGATAAACCTGCCCACGAAATTTGGGATCTGGATGAGATCAAAGTGCCGCGGATTTGCGGCGGTTCCGCGGCACTTTTGTGGCTTCTGGCCACGCGCTTTGGCGCGTGGCCTCTCCTGGTCCGTCCATGTGGGCTTTTGCTTCTGGAAGTGTGATCCTGGCTCTCCATCTTGGGATTTCGAGATAACTTAGTAATCAAGTTACCTTGATTTCAAATATCCCAAATCTTCTATCCACGAATTTTGGGCTTTTATCCTCATCCTGCAAGTGTTTAGGGTTGGGTAGAAGTCTATCCTTCCCTCATCTTTGATATTTGCAACTTTTAGCCCTTGTATTTGCATTTTGACTCTTTGTATTTGCGCTTTTTCACCTGGGCTTCAAACATGGGCTTGGATCTGGGCTTTTGGGCTCTTTAAGCTTTATTTATTATTAAAATAATAATTCGAGGCCTGCACACATTAAATAACGAAATATTAATAAATGTGCATTATAATATGAATAAATGTGCAAATGTGATGGTATATATGATGACAATTATGCATTTTTCACTACCTATCAGCGTTCAACTCCATCAAATTGGTAGACTTGACTTTCTAAGATTGAGCAAGTGCTCGAATCAACCTTCTTACCTTTTGATCATTATCAATAGAGTCACCTAAAGAAAAAAGACCATTAGTATTTTCATAATCTTACAATTATGTCATCAATAGTCTATTATTATTTATATAAAAGTTCTTATATTAAAATGCAATAAATCAATTTTAGCCCTCTTTACTTGAGAGGTCTCCTCATGAGTAACAATGAGATTACTCCAAATCTTATAGTCAGACTTGCAATTTATCACTCTAAAAATATCATCATCATTGAGTGCTTGCAATAGGGCATAGTGGGCTTTAGCATTGGTTTTAAATTATTAACAGTGATATCGATCCATGTGTCCTCATCACCATTAGGGACAACAAAAGGCTTGATGGTAGCCTTGGTAACCCGACTTCTTAGTGATTATAGGAAAATGGTCATCATAACTTTTCAAATGGGATAGTAAAGCCTATCAAACTTGTGTAAGATCTTGACGCTATCTGCCATGTGTGTTTAACAAATAAAGTGATGGGTCAAATAAGATCACTCCTAGGTGGTGAAACTTAATAAACAAGAGTCTAAGCTCTGATACCAAATGAAAATCATCTAGGGGTGAATAGGTGATACAAAAATAAAGTAGAAATATAAAACACAATTATCAACAACTAAAAATTAAATTATTCAATAATCAATTTAATAATTTAGATTATCTCAAGTATCAAAAAATGAAAACGTATACCCGGTGAAGGGTTCTGACCATCTCCTCGTGATTCCTCTTAAAATAGGAGTTGAGGTGCATAATTGCTTTCTTGATGCAGAGAGTTCAAATAAGATTATTTTGCAAGAAAAATAACGAGTACATACATACATACATACATATATATAAGCAATGGAATAAATGAGAGAGAGTAAGAAAGATCAAATGAAAGCAAATCACAACTACAAGGAGTTGTTATCGAGATTCGAGTCACTTGCTCTATGTCCTCGCCTTTATCGCAATAAAGGATTCCATTATAATCACTTTTGATTACAACTGAGCTTGATCCCGCAAGATTTAAGGCCGCAACTCCCACTTACTACCCTCCTTCCAGGAGGAACTCTCATAGAATTGAGATTTACAATACTTGATGATTTTTCAGTAGATCGCTAACACTCTTCTTAAACTTTCTTATAGCTTTGAGTAGCAGATTGATGGCTCAAGAAAAGTGAGAAAGAAATGGGAAAATTTTAAAGAAATAGCACCCAAAATTTTTGAATAGAGATTTTGAATTTTTCACTCTAAAAACTTGTTTTTCTTGTTATTTAAAATCATCTCTAAATACTCCTTTATATAGGAGAAGGTTAAAGACCTATTCTAAGCAAATCTCAGCAATTAAAACATATTAAAAACCCTTAAAATCATAAAATAGCTATTAGGAATGTATTTGGACATAATTGTAGAAGAAAATAACCGTTATATAGCAAAACACATATTTACTGCTAGTGGCAGACTATGCGGTTAACCGAGCGGTCGACTAGTCAGAGTGGCACTCTGAGCTTAAAGCAAAACTTAGTACTAGCGATCGACCGGCCAGGGCCAGCCAAAACTAGGGCTATGACAGTGGTCGACTGGGTTCATTACCAAAGGGCAGTGCACAATTTTGTGCACATCTGGTCGACCGAGCGGTCGACTGACAAAGCCATTGCTCTGCCTAGTGGTTGACCGTGCTGTCGATCAGCAGTAGCCTAAAAATAAAGAAATTTTGTTTTCAAAATCTTTTTGATAAACTTTAAAAATATGATTAAAAGTCTTTTGAAAAATATAATAATAACTTGAAGTTATTTTGTATATATATTTTAAAAAACAAAGATAAATATATATATATATGTCATAATTTTGTGTGTCCATGATATCTTAAGCACCAATCCCCTACATTAAAGTTTAACAAATAAGTAATCTTACACAAGAAAAATATAAGAGTAGACTCGGCCTTCAAAAACTTCAAGTGGGCGCCTTCAAATATATTTTCTTTAAGCTAGAGTCCAATTATTTGAATCTTCTTTTGAAGCTGAAACATTCACTCTTGAAGCCTGTTTACTAAAAACATCTTTAAGATAATTAGTACCATATACTATGTGAGTTTTAGAATCATCGAAATAAAGAGCGATTGTACCCTTGGGCCAACATCGTTTGCCCCTAAATCACCTCTCGAACAACCGACGAGCCCAATTTTTCCTCGACATTGGAAGCTTCTGGAAGACTCCTCCAGCATAGCTTAGTGGCGGGATTCTCAAAACTATCAGATCAGATCTCAACTGTGTCGACTGAATAGATCTTATCTCCAGCCAATAAATCAGGCGGTTACAACCGACCAATTAAGTTGTTGTAACCAATAGATCATGTTGTTGCGATTATGGCTAACCGCCCAGATGAAATAGCTATCTGAAGTTACTTCTCTTTTAAATACTTTACCCTCTCCAATGAGAGAGAGGCTGATTCATTCAAACTCTGGCACACCTTAATCACACAACACTTATGTAATTTCTTTGAATTAAAGTGGAATCTCTCTCTCTCTCTCTCGCCCCCGTGGTTTTTTTTCCTTTCGGGTTTTCACGTAGGGTCTGTTTGGATTTAAGGAATTGGTGTGAAGTGAGGAAGTAGGAAGTAAGATTTATTTCCTTTAGGAAAAAGGGAAATGAGTAGTAAATTTTCTGGTGTTTGGATGGTTGTTGGGAAGTGTGGTTTGGAAAATGTTTTGTCGTTTCCGGTGTTGGATGGTAATGAAAAGTGAAAATGGAAAAGTTGACCACAAAGTTGACCGCAAAATAATATTAAAATAAAATTAATTAAGAAAAATAAAAAATAGATTGTAATTAGAATGCAAGTGAGATTTACATGACCAAAAAATTAACTGTTTTATGCTATAACTTATTATAAATGAGATTTACATGACCACAAAATTAACTGTAACACTCTGGAAGTGAGAAAATGGTTGTGTAAAAGAGAGATGAAAAAGGGAAAAGGGGGTTTTCTTATTTTCTTTTTCCGGTGTTTGGATAGATAGGGAAATGAGCAATTATACTTCCCCACTTCCTCACTTCACTCCGATTCCTTACATCCAAACACGCCCGTAAATCTCAGTGCGTTTGCTGTGATTATTTGTCTGTGCGTTTTCTACAATTTTGGTGCACGTGAAAAAATCCTCAGAGAATTTTCCATAGCAACGTGAAAATTCAAATAAAAATCATGGGAGAGAGTTTCCACTCTAATTCGAAGGAATTACAAGTAGAGTTGAGTGTTGTGTGATTACAGGTGTAATAGAGTTTGAATGTATCAACTTCTCTCTCTCGTTGAAGAGGGTGAAGTATTTGTACACGAGAAAAAACTTTGGATAACTGTTTAATCTGGGCGGGCTGACTGCAATCGCAACAACATGATCTGTCGGTTGTAACCACTTAATTTGTCAGTTGTAACCGCCTGATCTGTTGGCTGAAGATAAGATCTGTTGGCCGAAGATAAGATTTGTTGGATGGAGATAAGATCTGTTCAATTTATGCAGTTGAGATCTGATCTGGTAGTTCCGAGAATCCCGTCGCTAAGCTGTACTAGAGGAGTCTTTCAGAAGCTTCCAATGTCGAGGGAGAATCGGGCTCGTCGGTGGTTATGATGTCGGGGCCGAAGAGTCTAGGTTAAACCCCAACTCTTGAGCGCTTTACCTGGGGTGATGTCGGGCCCGATGAGTCGGGGTTGAACCCGAGCTCTTGGGCGCTTTACCTGAGGTGATGTCGGGCCCAACGAGTCTGGGTTGAATGCGAGGTCTTGGGCGCTTGATCTAAGATTAGATGACGGAGGCACTCGGTCGATGGTCGAATGGCGGTCGTTCCCTCGTTGTATCCCAGGCTTGCCATGTGTCGCGATGTCGCTTCGGGGTCGGAATTGACCACTTATACCGGTCAAGAAAATCAAGCCCGCGGTAGAAAACTTTCACTGTTTTCTCATTTTTTTTTATCCACTGTAGTATTATCATATCATACCTCTTCCAGAGGATGCAATCCGACTCTTCTAAAGGATGTAACCTTCAGGTCACGTTTATCACAGAAACAAAACAAAACAAAACAAAAAAAAAACATGAGTCTTTAACAGATTAGAATTCCATTCAGATTGTCGATTATAATAGCAGAGATGAAGGAAAGATTGTGATCAAAGAACATGTTGACTAAGTTAGAAAAGCCTCTTGCTGTAACTATAAAACCACATGCCACCATGCTAAAAACGCTACATTATTGTCTTCATTCCTCATTTATCTCCAAAAACATCCCCAAATACTTGGGACAAATGGCTTAGTTGTTGTTGTTTTGTTGTATCTCAAAAAACATAGGAACTGTGCTATCATCTCTTTTGAACTCCATTCTCCATTGCACAAATGATAACTCTGTTGCTTGTGTCCTCTCTGCAATCTGCTTAACATCCTGCATCACCGAATTCTCTTGCTTGCATGCAGTTCCGTTGGCCTGTGTTCTGCTTAGTCCATGGGATCACCAAGCCCAAGGAACCAGGTAGCCAGCCCCACTGGACGATGCAAGCAATGGGGGCACCGCGGGACCGTTGTGGGCCCCTTCGAGGCGACTTACTCCGCCTGTGGTACGATCGAGGGTTACTATCTCTGTCCCGTTATTTGTATTCTCTCCTTTTCACAAACTAGTAGGCACGGGTCTCGACCGTTCAATATGTGGGTCCCGCAATCAGTGGGTTCGTCGGAACCACAGGTTCGGATCCGAAAAGTAGTTCCTTTTTCGGTTCACTCAGAATATTCCCGAAATATCCCTCCATGTGTTATTTTTATCATTTTTTTATGCTCCTAAAAAATTTGACCTTTTAAAATGGCCCCGAAACAAACTGTTACTCCTGTATCCCGAAAACGACTCGACAAGTGGTGGCACGATATATCGGCGGGGGTGCGAACCTTTTACGAGCCCTACGCCTCTCTAGTCTCCCATAAATAGCATCGCAGAACGCGAGTACACACAAATAAAGCCGCGCACCTGCCTCTCCTCCTCCCTCCTCTCCTCAACCTCACATTTGTATTTTTTTCCCCGAGGTTTTTGTTACGGCCTTTCTTTCTCCTGGCCCTAGATTCTTCAATGTAGGAAAATTCCTTCTAAATTTTGGTCAAATTCTGGCGTTTGCTTTGTTTTGTTGATGGGCGAGGAAGGCGACGCCAAAGTTTCGATCTTCGACTCTCTGACAACTCTCTGGTAATGTTCCCCGTTCCGCTTTTGTTGGTTCTATTTCCTTTTTTTTTTTTTTTTCCGTTCGTATTGATTTTGTGTCGAGAAGTTCTCCGAGATGCTCTGTTTTGCATTATTTTGCTTGAGATTCTTTCATAGTAAGTAATTACAGGTTCCGGGGGTGATTTCTTGATCTGGTAAAGTTTTGTTGTACCGGCATTTGGAGTTTATGAGAATGATTGATTCAGATGGAAAGGTTATAGATCTAAACGTGAATAGGAAGCGTTATATTTGTTGTTTAATTGTTGTTTTCTTCATTCTATAGAGTATTATTCGAAAGTAGTAAAAAAGGAAAAGAAAAAATGAGAAAGCAAGTAATTGATTGGTCTGGAAATAAATTGATTCTATATCGAGCGAATCTCGCCATCTTTTGGTTATGCAATGAATAAGCTTTTGTTAAAATTTAAAATTTCTCATTTAATTATAAAATACTGGTGGTGCTGCACCTTGTGATATGTAAAAACTTAGCCTTTTTAAAGGAAAAAGTTGAGCAGTGACAGTTTTCACTCCAGATTTTAGTCTGCAAATCTCTTCAATCATTGCCAGTAACTTCTGATGACAACTGTGTGATTTCAGCGAGTTTTTTCTAATCATTTTAGCCGGTCATGTGTAAAATTTTGCTGTTCGCTGGAGCATTTAATTTTCATGTGCTCTCTCTCCCCCTAGAATGATTAGTAAATGTCTTGTTGGGCCTTACTTGGAAACAGTGCTTTTGGTCATATTAAGATTATTTCAGTATGCGGCCATGACCTTTCCTCCAAAGAAAAAGATTATTTCAGTATGGTAATAGTTACTTTATGATTTGTGCTGATTATTTCAAATTCTGGGGTGATTAATTGTTTCAAACAGATTCATAGTTACTTTATGATTTCTGCTGATTGTTTCAAGTTCTATGGTGATTTGTTTCAATAGATTCTGAGCTCTCTCATAGTTCTTCATAACAGTATTTATATTCTAGTTGTAGGCAAGGATCCCGAAAAAAATGTCTAACTTTAACAATTTCAAGATTCACTAACTCGGGTAATCTGAGCATTGAAAAAATTTAAGATAACCCAAATACATTTTCATTTCTTTTTTTTCTGGATTAGAAGTAAGCCTTTGTGAAAATTTGTTTTTATCTATTGTTTAATTTGCACTGTGCTTCGATCCTGATGCATCCGGACCGTACTTAGAGTCACTCATGTTGGTCATATTTTAGTTGTTTTAAATTTAATTTTGATATTCATTTAGTAGTTTTTAATTTTAGTGGTGGTTAATTGTTGTAATTGGATTCTTACTCTTGCAGAGTTTTTTTTTTTTTCTATTGACTTTGTTTAGTTTATTTTATAATAATAGGCGAGTATAAATAGAAAAAACGTCCAGTTTTTTTAGGAAAACAGTGGGATCCCCCCAACAAAAAAAAAAAAAAAAAAAAAAGAAGCGTTTCATTAAAATGCCTTTAACGGAACATCCATACAAGAAAAGTAACATAAAGTGGAAATGCCACAAAAAGCTGAAAAATAGATACAAAAGTTGGGACATGAATGCCCGGGTCTCTCTTGCTCTTGAAGAGAAACGAAACTGTAGAAGTGCCCAGAGAAAAACACCTCCTTTCCCAAAACCAAAAAGTCCTATACACCAGAAGATTGTGTTTGGACAAAAGGTTACCTGCATCTAAATACAGGTTCGGACAGCAAAAGTGGGGAAGGTGCGTGGTCCAAGAGTACTACTCCTCGAAATCATCGGACTCCTCCCTGTCATCGAATAAGGATGCATCAGAAAGTAGGAAGGAAGGATCAACGTGACTGTGGCTTGTGCTCCATCAAGGCTCTCTCCCTAGCAGATCCTGTTAAAAGAGAAGATCAATGTAAAACTTTGCTTTGGCCACAGAGAAAACAATATCCGGAGTATGAGCAGTATTTCTAATAATATGCTTATTTCTTTCATTCCAAGTCGCCCAAAGAACCATTCCCATGTCCTATAGGACTCTCTTGGGCCTAATAATATTAGTTTGTCTCCAAGAGGTCCAAAGACTCAGGCTGAGATTAGGGTGACAGTTTACCGAGAGCGTATCTGAGAAGGCATTCTTCATTAGCATGACTAGGCGGCTATGCATTATATTAATATTTACATGAACAATATGATGGACATTAATATTAGATACATTGAAGAAGAGAGAAGCAATGAGTTTTGAGATAGATGAGTGATACTGTTAAGTTTATAGTTTTTGATGATTCTTGTCATCCTGCTCTTTTGATAATTCTCTCTCTCACACACACACACACACACACACACACACACACACACACACACACACACACACACACACAGAGAAATGGGCGTTAAGTACCCAAAGTGTTTGGCACGATAAATTTTAAAGAGGAGGATACGGGGGACACATATATATAAATTCAAATATAAATATATACATATGTAATACGTTTATGTGTGTGTCTGTGATTGTCTCCTATTTAGAAGAGCAATAACCTTTCTTTAACACTACTTATTTACCTCTCACAGCACTGACATAGTTAGAGAAAAAAATGACATGGGTTTGGACTTTGGATGATTGTTGAAGTGTAAAAAGGAAAAAAAAAAAGGAAAATGTATTTCTTGTTTGTACTCTTCCTGTATAGAAGCTCTCAAGATTTTGTTTCAAATTCATCTTTTCTTTAAATACAATGATACCCTATTTCTCCTTTTTCTATTATTTGAACTGTGTCTGAGTCGGAACATGGGTGCCCAAGTTTCATGTCCGTGTGTCACATATATTTTTTTCTTTCCTTTTTTGGTTTTTTTTTGTAAAAGTTGAACGTCCCAGGGAACACTGGTTAGTAGTAACAAGCCCTTCTGCGCTTGTTATAAGTAACGCAATTAAATATATAATGATTACTTGATCTACAAACTTATAGTTGTTTCTTCTGGAACTAATATTCTGTCTACATTTCTGTTTAAGAAATCAATTCTTTTCTATCTATTGACTTTCCTTTGGTTTCATATGTCTTGGTTGCAGATTCATATTTTTTGCGAGACCAAGATGGTTAATTTTGGAAAAAGATTGATGGCAGATCAAGTTCCTGAATGGAAAGGGTATGTTTGTTCTATAATTTGATATGTTAACTGATTATTTGGATCTAAGTATGTTTATTACAGATTTAGTTTTTCCCGTGGTTAATTGAAATTCTATTATTTAAGAACCAAATATTTTGGCTGTTTAGATTTGAAATGACAATTAAAGGTTGTGCCTTGTCAAATTGTGTTGTTTGTCTCATGTGGTTAGTTTGTAAGCGACAATCAAGGTATTATTTCCTGCAACAATCAAAGTATTATTTCCTCGCTTGTTCATCATTTTATCTCGCTATTCATGCATTTCTTGTCATATTTCTGTTAGTAATTACCATAATTCACCTCAATATACAAGTATGATTTTTTATTAAAAAAACATAATGAGTCCCAACTAAAGTTCACAATTGAAAAAAGCTTCAAGGCCTCAAAATTTTTTTTTTGTGTTCATGTTGTTTTTTGTTTTCCTCTTTTTCTCTCTTTTTGTTTTTTTGTTTTCTGCTTTCTGTTTTTTTTTTTTTTTGAAGAGAAGAAAGAAAAAAAAAACGAAGACAAAGAAACTAAGAAGAAATAGAGAAGAAGAATAAAAGAAGGATCATAGAACACGGTGGTGCGACACTATAGCATGCAATACTGTAGCAGTACTGTTGTGCTATTATAGTAGTCTTGGTATAAGTCGAAGAAGAAGAATATTAGGGAAAGAAAAGATTAGAAAAGAAGATTAGTAGACAGAAAGAAAGGGTTGTGATTCAATTGGGATTCTTGGGTGGGATTGGGACATTTGTCTCACTAAGACAATTTCTAAGACATTTCTGGGACTGGGACAAATTGTCTGAAGATTGTGGGATTCTGGACGAATTTGAGATCTGAATTTGGACATCATGCCATATTGACTACTATTATTAACTATTTCAATATTTCTTTTAACTTATTATTTTATCTTAATTAGCTACTGATGATGTCTTGATACTATAGCAATAAACTCATTCATACAAATTTGTGAAATTTGCGACTTTTTATTCCTCATGTTGCTTAGTGACATGCTTAAATTTGATTTAATGTTGTACTTGACTATTTGGTAATCATTAACATTAGACCTTAAACTGTAGAATATATGTTCTACCAATCAACCATTTAATGCCAAGGTAAAGTAATTCCCATGTTTTTTCTTTTTTTCTGAAGGAAGAGCCTTTGGCTTTATTAAATCAAGCAACAATTGCAACTTACAATTCCTAACTTCTTAGTGAGAGATGAAGGTAACGAAGTATAAGTCCATTCTTAATGAGAGATAAGGAATTACATAGCTTTGCAATTCTTTGAGCCGCTTCATTTGATTGCCTTCTCATAAATTGAACTCTAACGTGGCCAGTCCCATGTAGAGTCCAGATACACTCGTGTCAAGTGTTCTAACCTCCACGGCGGTTGGGAAGAGTGGTCTGTAATCCAATGAACCGGATTTTTGGCATCACTAATTATAGAGCAACTCATTGATTCTTCCATGGTCGTGCAAATTTCCAGCTTAATGGCATTGGTTTCAGCCTCATCCGGCCCGCATAACGCAATGCTTTCCGATAAGACTCATCGAACACAACCTAGATGGTCTCTTGTAACTGCTGCTATAGTCACACTGTCCAGTCCTACCACTAACGTCGACATTGATGAACAACTCCTCTACCGACGGTCTAGACCAACTGTTGCATTCAGAGTTTGCCCTAATGCTTTGTGTGGCATTTCCACAGTCATCTTCTGTTCATTCTAGAGAACAGAGAAATTGTGATACTGTGGACTATGATGAGCAAGGTGGATGATCAAACACCTTCTTACATCTTGATTTCCAAAGTCACCATGCTGCCATAGGTCCAATTTTGAATACATTTATTCCACCCCCCCCCCCCCCCCACCAACATCAATCCACTAGGCAAAGAATAGAGCCTTTATTCGAATTCTCATGTATGTATCAACTGAAGTTCAGTTTGGACCATACGTACAACAAGACCATGCAACAAGAGGTGGGATATTGATTCTAGATGCTGTGAGCACATACGCACAAACATCGCTGGCCCCCAGTACAACTCGCACCCGATGCTTGTTTGCAACAGAGCTTCATTAGTACAATGCCAAACAAAACATTTCCATGTTATAGTTAGACATTTGTAACATAATCAAGAAATTTTAACCAGTAAGGAAATTGATGGGTAACATGCTGCATTTTTGTCACTTGGTCATTTTTCAGTTGTAATTCATTTTTCCTAGTTGTGTTTTTTTTGTGTGGGTATTTAGTACATCAGTTATCCCCTAAAAATGTCTATTTGTAAAGCCTATAAATAGGCACCAAGTTTCTTTTATCAGTAGACAATGATTAAATAAACTTTTTCCAGTTAAATTTCTTGAGCCCTTTTGAGTTCTTGAGATTGGGCTGTGAAGCCCATGGGGTAAGGGGTGCGAAGCCCAAAACCTATTCTAGTTTTTTTTATCTTAAATCCTAATTTCTATTTTGTTTTTTTCAAAACCCTAATTCCCTAATTTTAGTTAAAGGTAATTGCGATCCTTCGCGTATTACATCAATTTGGTAGCAGAGCTTAGGCTTCAATCCCCTTCAATTTTTTTCTTCTCCTCCATTTTCATCTCCACAAATCCTAGATCTAGATTCCAGATCCATTCAAAAGAAAAAAGTTTACCATAGCAAATTCCACCAAAATTGCTTGGAAAGTCCCAGAAACTCACAATCATCACTGTACATCTTCCTTCTCGGAAATTCAAAAAAAATTCAATCTCTGTTCATCTTCTCTGCCTTCTCATCTTCCATTAGAACCCTCATCAGCAAACACCCACCACCTCTACTTTCTTTATCATTATCATCAACAACAACTCCACCATCGCCTCCTTCAAATAACGTCACCACCGCGCCACTGCCCCCATATAAACAACTAAGATCTCCTTCATCCTCATGTGTCGTCAGCGCCTTCGTCGGAGCATCTCAGAGCCATCGTCACCACCAGATCGTGATAACGAGCTTCGTTGTCCTCACAAAAGCCTCGTCAGAGCTTCACCGGAGTTTCCAGAGTCTCGTCATCGTCATCAGAGCCTCGTCAGAGCGTCGCCATCGTCTCTTAGATCTCGCCATCAGCGGCTCAGATCTAGCCATCCTCGCCTTCATCTTCAACTTATTTATTGCCGCCTACCTCCATCATCACCAAAACAACCTCATTGGAGTTTAATATTATCTACAACCTCGCCGGAGCTCTTTCGCCCCTCCTCTGACCTCTGCCGACTTCATCATCGCCATCAATCGAAGCCATCAACTCCAACCCCCAATCATCCCCTTCAAAAGCTGTTGAGCTTTTGCTCTCGCCATCACTGAGATCAACGCCATCTCCACCGATCACCATCCACACCCTGTGGAAGCCTCGCCATCTTCTCTGTCGTTGCCATCCCCTCCTCCGCCTTTGCCGGTGTGCTTTACTGTCTTCGTCTTCATCCTCGAGCGCCGATAACACAAAAGGATCACATGACCTAACTGACGAAGGAGAGAGAGGTGAGGGTTAAGTTGGGTTTGGTTTTATATTGGATTCGTTGGGTTCGCGTTGAGCCCGACCCAACCAATAGGGTTGGATAATATTAGTTTCAAGTAGGTTTTGTTTAAACCGACCCAACCCTTTAGCTCGCTAATCGGGTTTGATGTTTGGTCGGATCCACAAAAGAACCAGACCTGATAGGAGCACACCCAATTCGCTTTGGCTGAGATCACTGCTGGCGTCATCCGATCCAAAACTCAGTGAGTTGACTCGCCTGATTTAGTGAACCAACTCAGCCAGATGCAGTTCAGATGCAGTTCAGATCTTTCGAGGGCCATTCTGAGCTCGTTTCAAGTCCAATTCGAGTCGTTTTAAAGCAGCAAATTCGTGGAAAGCAGCACTACATGTCTACAACATTTACATCCAGGTTTTAGTTTCGGTCATCTACCAAATTCAGCTTGACGGATTAACACAGCAGTCCAGAGCTTGTTTTTGGCCTGATTTTTGCACGATTTGCGCCATTCTCGAGGCAACCATCTTTCACTTCCTATTACCGCTGTCAAAAAATCTTGTGGGTGATTTCAGCTCTTCAGTGTGAGATATTTCTCCGAAGAATTTTAGAGGATTTTTGCGTTTGAGCATGAACAACTTACCCCTCAGGTGATAAACTAACTTGAGCTAAATTATTAACTGTTAAATTACTTATAACTACTATTTAGATTGCGATAATTTTTTGATTGAAATGTTATTTGCTTTTATCTAGTAGTTGCATCAGTGTATGCCACTTTTCATCATTTTAGGAGTGCATTTTCTTTGCATTTAGTACTTAAACTTTAGGGTATTTTTATTTAGTGCATGCATTTAGTTTATTTCAGTCTAAGATTCTCCACTGCATCTGCTTGATTGTTGAATTTTGCATTTAAGCCATCATGACTAGTCAACATTATAGGGGCCACCTCTTAGACGAGCTGCATAACCTCCGTCAAGGTCATATTTTCGTTCAAAATTACATAATCATATTTAAAGACTTAACCCATCGTAGTGACATGAGAGCACCAGTTTGAGACTATAAGTAGATTTGTTTGGGGCTTACTCCTAAAATAAGGCGTGCTATGATTACTGGTACCTATATTTTAGACACTGTTAAAGAGGCCTTTGGTGTTACATTAAAGATAGACTTGACTTTCAAAATATTAGTCAATATCAAGGCCCGATGTTTAAAGTGTGAGGGATATGAACATTATGATTATCAGTGCCCCGTCGGAGAGTCAACATGTTACAACCATGCTTACTGATGATGTTGACGATGCGAAGGTTGTTGAGAATGTCCACATTCCTTCTACTACTGCTAGTATAATTGAAGACATAACAGTTGGTTTCGACACACTGGTTGTTGATGAAATCCACACGTCTTCTAATATTGCCAGTAATGACATGGATAAGATAGTTGAGCCTAATACACCCACAATGTCTAGTAAGTCATTCGTCCCCCTATACTGAATATAATTTATGGTTGTTCTTATCGATTCATCTTTTAGTGAGTCACTCGAGTTTCTTGCCAAGATCCAGCGATGGTTTCTAGTGCTTCTTTTTCTGCTTGTTTGAATTTTGTGTCTGAGTCCAATGTACCTCCATCTGCGGAGACATATCATATCACTCATTTTCACATCATCAGAGTTATGCTTAGAGTGCCTACTGTATTGCATTTGCTTGTTAGATGCATTGATGACATCACTAGGCCGATAATAATTTGCAATGATACCCACAAATTTGTTGATACTCATATAGTATTTTATAGGAATTTACAGTTGATAATAAGGTGATGGTTTCGGGTCACCCTGAGGTTGTGAGGAAGTTGCACGTTTGACATACAGATTTTGATAAGATTCTGAAGAGAAGTGATTTCATTGCTTACGAGTTGCATACCTCGTGGGATTCTAGCATCATCTCTGTCTTCAGCAGGGATGATGCGTCTCTGTCTACTCTCTATACCTTGATCCAGCTGCCAGCCTCCATAACCGACCAGTCACAGAGACCAGTTTCACCACCACCGTCATGGCTTCGGCATAATGTACTAGTACTGCTGCCACTACCACCACCTTAACCTGATTGAGATACTTCGTGAGGGAAGCCTCCCTCGACATGGTCGAGTTTCTCCCACCCGGGGGAAATAATAGGGACATCACGTGCTGCCTTTTTGTCACTTAGTCATTTTTCAATTGTAATTCATTTTTTCTAATTGTGTTTTCTTTTGTGTGGGTATTTAGTACCACCTCTGTTATCCCTTAGAAATGTCTATTTGTAAAACTTATAAATAGGCATTAGGTTTCTATTATCAGTAGACAATGATTAAATAAATTTTTTCAGTTAAATTTCTTGAGCCCTTTTGAGTTCTTGAGATTGGAGTGTGAAGGCCGTGGGATAAGAGGTATGAAGTCCGTGTAAGAGGAGCGAAGCCCAAAACCTATCCCTGGTTCTTTATCTTAAACCCTAATTTCTATTTTGTTTCTTCTTTCAAAACCCTAATTCCCTAATTTTAGTTTAAGGTGATTTTGATCCTTCTTATAGTCCATCAGAAACTATGTAACAAAGTTAACATTTCCATGTTATTGTTGTGTTGTTGCCGGCCGGTGGCTCCTTGCTCTTGCTGGTGAAGTTAGAAGAGATGAGAGAAAGAGAAAAGAAGAGAAAAGAGATTGGGTTAAAGAGAGAGGGAGATATACATCTAGGGTTTGTTTTGGGTTGATGGGAGAGGAGAGAGAGTCATGAGAGAGTTAATGAGAGAAAAATCTCATGACAAACTTTGACCCTTTTTCCTAGGACATAGGATTTGATGGGTGAAGTTATATATAAGGGGACAAAAATTAGAACTTTTGAAAGTCAAGTCTCAATCTCAGTCAATGTAATTAATAACGCCCCAAAATGAAATCCCACAAAATGCCACAAACCAGTAACACTTTCAAAATAAAATCCCACAAAATGTCCTAGTAATCCTAATTGAATAACACCCCCAAATAACTAATCAAGAACAAAATCAAGGCTTTCATACCATGTTAAATTATGAAGACTGCATCTTTATTTATTATAAAGAATCACAAACTACAATGAGCAATGCCGGAATATTAGATACGTAATTGACTAAATATAGAAAGTCCACGATAATTATAATAATATTTCTAGTGTTCCTAGACATTGAAAAGTTCTAAACAATTAAACGTTCTTAATAGAGATCATTCTTGAACACGATTTTGAGAAAAAGCGATTTTGAGAAAAAGACTGTGCTTGAACATAACATGTAACTTTCATTTTGTTGGAAGAAATTCCTATGTGATTTGTATAGGAATTAATTATTAATATACACACATATTTATCTTGCCTTATTAAAAATAGTTAGAGAAGCATTTTTATTAATTTTCAACAATAAATAAATACTAAGTCTTAAATGAGACTAGACATACTCCCTGTTTTAAGCTGTGTCGACTGAGATATCAGCTGATATCTCATTTTTTGTGTGCTGCTGATACGATATGGGAAAATCGTTCGCCTATATTGTTTACAGCAAAAACGGTCGATATTTGAAATATCGCCCGATAAACTGCCCAATATCGGGCAATAAATCGCCCGAGATATTGTCCGATGTGAAATAACTTATTTATTGCATGACTGCGTGTAAATGTACATTATTTTTTTACAGTCTTTGCATGCATATTTGATCATTTTTATTTGGTAGATAATATTTATGACACTAAACTAATTTTTAGTTATCAATATTTTATTTTATATAGTGTTCATATTGAATGCCCGATATGCATGCGTATTCCTGATATCTCCCCCATATCCGATATGAAAAACTCCCATCTGATACGATCTCGATATTCGATATTTAGAACCTTGGACATGATCTCGATATTCGATATTTAGAACCTTGGACATACTACAAAAAACTCTTATGCTTCATTGATTCAATAAATTAAACATGACAATTAAACATTATAATTCATTAACAAATGAAAACAAATAAGGAGAAACTTAGTAGGAAAGGAAAATAACATGAAAATTAAAAAAAACTATATTTGAAAAACATGTAATTTGGTTTGGATCATTGTCTTCTTCTTTCCCTTCTCGTTTATTTCTTACTTTATTTCCTTCTAAAACTTAATGAGAAATTGAAATTCTCGAGCTATAATTTTGGGTCAAATATTTATATAAAAGTAGCAATCCCAATAATCAAGTTTCTTTTTTCTAGAGAGAAATTCCAAGATTCATGCTAGCTAACAAACTCAGTTAACAAGTATTTGAGAAATGTAAAGATAGCAAAAATGGGAAAAGAATAAAATCATGGTCAGGTGTGAGAAAATTTGTTTAAGAGAAAGAAAGAAGTAATGCCCAAAAAAAGCAACCCTAAGTTAAAGCTTGATCAATTCCATGTCCATGATCAATCTTGACATAGAAAATAAAATCCTTAATTATAATGTTCTAAACTCTAATCTTTGGGCGTGTTTGGTTGTAAGGAAGTGGGCGGAAGTAAGGAAATGAGAAAATATAATTGCTCACTTTCCTATCTATCCAAACGCTGAAAAAGAAAAATGAGAAAACCCCTTTTTCTTTTCTCTTTTTTCCTTTACACAATTACTTCCTCACTTCCAGGGTGCTACAGTTAATTTTGTGGTCATGTAAATCTCATTTGTAATAAGTTGTAATTCAAAACAGTTAATATGTGGTCATGTAAATCTCACTTGCATTCTAATTATAATCTAACGTTTATTTTCTTAATTAATTTTAGTTTAATATTATTTTGCGGTCAATTTTGTGGTCAACTTTTTCACTTTCACTTTCACATTGCCATCTAAACACCAGAAAAAACTTAACATTTTTCAAATCACATTTCCCAACAACATTCAAACACCGGAAAACTCACTAACTAATTTCCAGTGTTTTAAATGTCGGTCGACATTTCCGAAATGTCATCCGACATTTCGTTTTCAAGCCCTCACCACCACGACATCCCCACCCTCATTTGATATGGCGTTTTGAAAAATGTCGGCCGACATTTCAGGTAAAATCCGAAATATCGGCCGACATTTCAGCGAAATGTTGGCCGCCATTTCGAAAAAATGTAGGCTAACATTTCAAGAAAAACCCAATGTATTGGTTGGTCTTGAAAGTTGGAACAATTAACAAATTTTTATAATGAGTTTTGAGTGTATGTAAAATATTAAGACAAGTATACCTATCATAAACATATTTATGTAATTTTGTATAAGTTGTGTATGTATTACCTTGATAAGAATTTTAAGATTACATTATTTAAGACATTTAGGATATATATTTGTTATCTGTCATGACGTCCGAAATTTACAAGATGGCCCCGAAATATCTCCGAAATTCGAAATCTGACATCTGATTATGACATCCGACATTTCCCCGATATCCGACATTTAAAACACTGCTAATTCCCAAGTTCCAAAGGGAACTATTACTACTTTCTCACTTCCTCACTTCCTCCCCTAACCAAACAGCCCCAAACATGTATAGAAAAATTCTAGTATATATATATATGATATGTTAACTTGTAAAAGAAATTAATAGACTAAGTTGATCATCTTCAAATATTTATATAATGCTAGATATACAATAATCTTGTTTGAAATTTACAAAAAGAAAACAAGTTTACTTAATTTGTTGTTGGTGGTCTTCCCTTTTAGCTGTCGAAAAAATTCTACAGCTATTAATCATTTTTTTCCAGCCATCTAAATGCTAAATCATCTTAGCTACTGTAAAAGGATGGACAAGGAAACAAGAGTGTCATCTCTACATCTATCTTACTATTAACAAAATTCATTTTCCCAATAAAAAAAAAATCTCTTTCCAATATTTGCTCTATGATCACTTGATGGGACTTATTAGATACGCGAAAATGAAAGATGGAGCTAGCTCAATAGATTTTTCTTCTTGAAATAGAATGGAATGTTGATATTGGTGTAATGTGAGGACTTTGGTAATGAACGGATGAGATGGCAGAAGAAACATTTAAGACGACAAGTCTAGTGGAAAGCTTCTATTTGAAACTTCTCTCCAAAACTTACATCACTTGTTACCTTTTATGTCTTTATCCTAAGTATGCTCTGAGAATATTAGGCATATTAATTGGCGATTATGCGGGGTTGGGGAGGATCAGATCCAAAGCTGGGATCTACGAAGTGTTTTGAGAAGTCAAGGGGCCCCTCAAATCCGCCTCTGGACGTGGAGTTTGTTGGGGTAGTCTATGATAAAAAAAACTATGCATAGATGATATGGTTGAGTAAGGTTATGACTAAAAGACTGATGATAGGTGCAACTGGCAAATAGTTGATTCTTGAAACCATAAGCATGGAAGGGAGAATTATGTAGTGATCACAAGTGCTCACTATGGTGTCAAGTGGCTGGGTGTCTTAAAGTGTGTGACATGGAAACTCCCAAAAAGCTAATATATAAATACAATTATATATCTTAAATGTGCATGCAAATGTGTACATATTTGGGGTGCAAATGCGTCTAATATTGACCAAATATAGTATTTATCATATCCATACCCATTTCCATTTTTTGGACATGAATATAGATACAGATATTGTCAGATACAGAAAACTAATATTTGTATCTGTAATCGGATGTTGGATACGAATCAGATATTAGTGAATCAGATACGGATATGAATCGGCTATGTGAGAAATGGATACAGTTACGGATAAGCTAAAAGAATATGCTTGTACCACAATTTATCATAGCTAAAATAGTATATAATGCAGTGCAATAGTAAAGTATTATGATAAAATTGAGAAGAGAGAAACAATTAATTTTACTTAATTAAATCAAATAACTATATCAACATAAAGTTGAAAGGGAAAAGAATTTATAGGTTTGCATATTCTTCAATCATCATCCTTCAATAAAACAATTCATCCTTAGATCTTAAAGAATTTCAAAATAAAAAATAGTAAATCACAATCCTTATGCAGATATGTGTATATGTATCCATATGTGGATATTTATCTGTATCCGCATTCATAATGCAGATATTTGTTTCTAAAATAATATTCATCCATAAACAGATATCTGGATCCTATCCAGGTTTTAAAATATATACATATCTAAATCCGCTACCTTTTCAAAATCTCTGTCTAAGTCCGTATCCGTACTTGCCTGGATGCGGATTTTACATCTCCGAACACACACCTTTTGTGTATGCGGATTTCCACAAATTATCCACATTCATTTGCACCCCTAATACATAGCCCCTTGTATGTAATGAGCAATCAACTAAACAAAATTAGGTTACAATTTGAACAAATAACCTTCGATGTTGATCTTATACAATCTAATATACATATCTTGCATATAAAAGCTAATATACATATCTTGCATATAAAAGCTCAAAATTTGCAATGTGATTGAGACAATGGCATTCTTTTGCTATTTAAAATGTTGTTGGAGCATTTGAGAAGTGTCCTGAAGTGTCCCAGGCTCATCTGGCAAATGAAAAACCTAAAATATGAAATGTTGTGATAAGGACATTGGTAGCACTGGTGCTTGAACCGATCATGGTTTGGTGATCACAAACGCTTGGTGGTATACAATGTGTTGCTTGTGATCCTAGTACAGTTCGTTAGCTTGGTATCCTATCACATGAAAGGGGAGGTTGTTGAGGTGTTCATGTGTGAATATAGTCATGCATGGGAAAGTGAATGAAAATTTAATGCACTTAAGGGGCTGTTTGGTTGCAAGGAAGTGGACGGAAGTAAGAAAATAGGGAAGTATAATTGCTCACTTTCCTATCTATCCAAACACCGAAAAAGGAAAATAAGGAAACCCCTTTTCTTTTTCTCTTTTCTCTTTTACACAATTATTTCCTCACTTTCAGAGTGCTACAGTTAATTTTGTGATCATGTAAATCTCATTTGTAATAAGTTGTATCACAAAACAGTTAATTTTTTGATCATGTAAATCTCACTTGTATTCTAATTACAGTCCATTTTTTATTTTTTTAAATTATTTTTATTTTAATATTATTTTACGATCAACTTTGTGGTCAACTTTTTCACTTCCACTTTCACATTACCATCCAAATACCGAAAAAGACAAAATATTTTTCAAACCACACTTCCCAATAACATCCAAACACTGAAAAACTTGCTAACCAATTCCCAAGTTACAAAGGGAATTATTAACACTTCCTCAATTCCTCACTTCCTCACTTCCACCCTCAACCAAACAGGCCCTAAATAGAAAGTTCGGGCAAAGACCTACTTGAAAGTTTGTGCAAAGACCTACTAGCTTAAGGTTGCGTCAAAAGTGGTCCATTACCATATTAAAGGTTCATGGTACTACTGAGGTGGCCGGTGTTTCTCATGAACACTTTAAAAGCGAAGGTATTTAAGAATAGAGCATATAAAGAGGCATAAACAATTTGGAAGTAATGTAAAGCAATTTCAGCTTATGTTTTTTTTTCCTTTTTGTCTTCTCTGTTGCTCACAGATCATCAAAAAGATACATATTAGCATTCGTTTATATAGTATCCACATTACAAGTTTGGATGGAGAAACTACACAACTTACGAGTTACTTTTCATTGTGGTTGAGTTTAAGTGATTAGAAAAGAGGGAAATTCATCTTTATTATTCATTTTCTTTTTGCTCACAATTTATTTAATGAGCGTCTTTTAATAGAGTTCATTATCATATATTGGATTCTATGAGCTTATGGGGTTATTTAATATATAACTTTTCTATTCACTTGCCTTTAAACCAAATATCGTCAGGAGTATTATTTTACTAGACTTTCGGGATGAGCAAATGCATGTGGTGATATCCTTATTTGTTATAAGGCTTTTGTTTATTTCAATATTAAATTGGTTTGAAGTAGGTATTTGAATTGAGAGGCAACTGATTAAGAAGACTCTCTCGATATAATAGAGATAGTGAAAGTAGAGATAAGAAATTGAGATTCACAATGCCCATGCTTAACTAACTCTCTAATGTCTTATAATTCTCAAATATCTTAGTTAATTGTAAATTAATTGCACTTTTATATGAAAATCATAAGGTATCCTTATCCCAAAATATATGCATGA
Source organism: Agave tequilana (assembly GCA_038442645.1). Classification (NCBI taxonomy): domain Eukaryota; kingdom Viridiplantae; phylum Streptophyta; class Magnoliopsida; order Asparagales; family Asparagaceae; genus Agave; species Agave tequilana. Next base: position 55,424 of record JAVJIF010013008.1, on the reverse strand, counting down.
TATTCAATTTAAAAATGTTGAATTTTTTTGTAGGATGGAAATGCAAAATGCATGGAAGCCATTAATATATAAAGCAGGTCATGCAATTAAGATTTTACCATGGCTTATTTGTAAAATTCAAAGTTATAATAACTATCAATAAAACTCAAAGTCACTGGTGGGTTCCGCATTTTTAAGGCATCATAAGGAGCCACTTTAAATTTTTTATTATATTATTTTAATGGAAGAACTGCCTTGGACCCTCATTTCATTTGTAAGGGGAGATTGTTTAGTGGGTCCCACACAAATAGTGTTTGGTTCGAGGCGGTGACAAAGTGCCCCCCTTTATTTTGTTCTTTTTTCTCTTGTTTGGCCGATCGGCTACACTTGTATAGTGCGTAGGGGTGCAAATGGATGCAAAAAGTGTGGATCCAGACATCTAAATTTCGTATATGAGCGCATACAGATTCGGATTCGTATGCGGTTTTTAAAAACGATGCGAATGCGGATACAAATACTGATAGCATTTTTAAAATGCGGCCGTATATTTAATAATATTATAATTATATATGGAAAATGTGTTTGTACCTTATGTCTTATCAAAATTATTATTTTGCCCCTGCTTTAATGTTTCTTCGTCATTGGCCCCTTCTTTGTATGTATCATCTTAGTATACCTTTATATTACTTGACAAATATCTTTTGCACATTTTAAAACTAATTTACCCTTGTCTTCTTTTATGAAAATACCCTCCATTAAGAATTTATTTTGTTTGTCTTGTAAATTTTTTTCCTCTAATTTTAGGTTTAACTCATGAAACCAAGTTCTCAAGCTGTCATCTGAAAAATATAATGTTGAAGAATGATAAATAGGCTATTTTTAGTTAAGATAAATAGGCATTTTATATTTATTTTAGTTTAACATAAATTGTGATATAAATATATTTATTTAGCTTATTCATAGCCATATCTGTTTTCCACATACCCAATTCGTATTCGTGTCGAATTCGCTAATATCCGATCCACATTCGATATTTGATTTTGGCAGATACGGATATCAATTTTTCACATTCGACAATATTTGTATTTGTGTCTGAACGTTGGAAGCGGATACGGATATAGTGAAGGCAATATCTGATCCCGTATCCGTTCCGTTTGCACCCTTATTAGTGCGCCCATGTGAAGCCTCTCAAACCCTTCTTTGTATGGTAGTAGAGATGGATCATTTGTAACAAATTATGATTGCTTTACCTTCATTTTCATTAAATTCATGTATTTTAGCTTTTATGCTATTGTTTCTTTCCAAGCCATACAATACCATTGATCTGTAAACATTTCATGTTATGGGTTATACGTAGTTCAATTTTTACCTAATTTCATCATTTTTTGTCCCGCTTATGCCTTCTCGATTGATGGGTGCTTTTCATTTTCCTTTTCTGTTTTTGCTAGATTCTATATTAACTACAAGTTAATGAAGAAAAGAGTAAAGCAGTATGTTCAGCAAACTCAACAAGGTAGAAAGAATCATGACCAGATTTACAAAGGGTTCGCAAGGATGCTAGATGACCAGGTAATGGAGTAGTTTATGTACATTTACTTACAAGTAGTAGTGCCACTGCTTATTAAAGTAACCACTTGAATGAGTGGTTAATTGGTTATCGCATGTATTGTGCTGTACTCATTCTTCCATTTTCTGAATCATTTACATGTGGGACAGACACGTCTATTTCTTTATTTATGTAGAAGTATCTAAAGACTCGTGCTGAATGTATTATTTGCTAAAACATTATATGCAAGCGTGAATGTACACATTGTGCATTGGATCTAAAAGCACAAATTTTCATGCTGGTGTCTGGATTTTGAGTTGACGCTTCACCAGAACATCCTTTGATCAATGTTCTAAGTGTGGGATTTTGGTGCCATGGCAGGTGACGAAATCCCATGTTTGATGTCAGATATTGGGGATATATCAAAAAATTTAGTAAATGTCAGGCGGATGGGATATATGTCCAAGATGTCCTAAATAGTGCAGTTTTAATGAAGTAGTAATACATACATAAATTATACAACAACTACATAAAACATGTTTATGGTGCACTTACCTTAGCAATTTACAAAATTTGAAATGGTGGATGTTGCGCTATAAGATGTGTATAACTATATATCATACATGCAAATAGTGAAAACTTTAATGTAAATGATATCTTAATTGTCAGCAACCAAATAAAATTATAAATTAAATGTAAAAGTGTTAAAAGAAGACATATGCATGTCACATAACTGAACAAGCATACTAGAGATGAAAAATATAGGCAGCATTATAAGTAACTAGAATATTACACATGTGATGCATGTGTTAAGAAAAACTCCAAATATCATGATAGGAAGGAATGTAGATGAAAAATCCATTTAGATGAAATTAAGAATTTAAATACTTATATATTCTCCAAATAAAATTATAATATTCATTAATTAAGTAGTCAAACATTTAATAAATAACTTTTAATTTGAATGGTATTTTTCTAGTTGGGAACCAAATAATAATAAGGTTTAATGAGAGAGTAATATAGAGTTTGATGTTAATTGTAAAATAACGTTTTAATTTTTTATTTGTTTAAATATTTAAAGAGAGACATGAGAGTAGACCGTGAGGCGACTCTGGAGACTCAAGAGTTCACGTTAAATAGTAGAGAAAAACATAAACAATAAAAAATGAACTATCGCAACACTTATGATTCATGTGCAAAATATAATGTCGGAGATATATCGGGCAAAATATCGGTGACGTGGGGTCACAGGGACATTGATTGGGAAAAGATGAAAGATATATCTACATTCATGTAAACGACATGTCGATGACATTTAAAACAGTGCCTTTGATTGTTGATCACTTGATCATATCTAACGCGACAAAACTTCCTAGAAACTAGCCACTTATTTTTTAACTCCTTTACAATACTCACCTTTAATTTGAACATAAGCTTTCTAAGCTATTAACCCATAATAATTTATCTTCTACGTCCCAGGGTTTTTGTCTTTTTCTTATGGTCTAAACTCCTGGTATTACATACTTCATCAAATTAATGCCATGTTTGTCAAAGCAAGGGTTAGTTATATATAACCTATCTAAATCATTGCCACTAACATATTTACCCATGTTCAAATATGTGCATACGAATCTTTATTTATGTATATAACTACGTAATACACACGTGTGACACACACATGCATATAGATATATACATACATATATTCATAAATATACGTATGTATGTATCTCTCTCTCTCTATATTTATATATATATATATATATATATATATATATATATAGGGTTACTGTACCTCAGCCGGCAGGCTGAGAGAGTTTCTCAGCCGGCAGGACGTGGCTATATCATACCCACACAGCTGTCATAAATTTTGGCGGACAAAAAGATGAAAAATCCCGCCCAATTTAATGTCAGTCACGTCAACAATGCATCTTCCGAAAATACCCTCGGTCACATCTTTTTACCTTATGTAAAAAAGTTGCCTTTCTCAAAAATTTTCATCTCTAAAATTTCACCCGATCATTTTGATCCAATTAGTTCTTTTGTTTCACAAATTTGATCCGTTTTTTTAAAATATATTTGCAACACATGGCGCCAAAGAAATCATCCGCCGAAAAAGGTAATAGGAAAAAGATATTTTTCAAAAATTTTTAGGGTTTGGTATTTTAATTGTTATAATTTTTTTCCAGATTTATTTCCGTCTGAGTCTTTTTTATTTTTTTTTTAAATCTTTGGACCATGTTCGCACATAAGAAAGAGATTTTGAAACTTTAGAGGACGAATAAATTTTTAAATTTAAAAATTTGTAACACAAAGATAAAGGTGTATTTTTTTCAAGTTTTTTTCATTTCATTCTATTTTAGTTTCTCGCAGTATTTTCGAAAAAGTGATTTATATGTATGCGACCTTGATAATATTTTTTAAATCTAATTATTTTCATACACTTTATGTCGACCTCGGTCGCAGTTGTTAAAATTTTGTTTTCAAATCTGTGTGTCTCAGGATTTTTTTTGGACTTTTCAAATTTGACGAATGCGACGCTGGTCGCAGTATATGAAACTTCCTTTTTTTTTAACATACTGAAGACATCGGGTCGCAGTTGTTTCAATATTTATGTAGTGTTTTGCGACCATGGTCGCAGTGTATTTAACGTCATTTGTTTCATCATTCCTGGGTCGCAGTTGTTTATTTTTGCACTGTAAACTTATGCGACCTTCGTCGCCGTGTATACCCTGGTCGCATTTCTTTATGTTTGCACTGTAGATAACTGCGACCTTGGTCGCAGTGTCGACCAGAATCGCTGTAACAGTTTGTGTTCGAACTGTAGTCTTATGCGACCTGGGTCGCAGTGTAGACCAGGGTCGCAGTAGTTTGTGTTTGCACTGTAGATAACTGCGACCTTGGTCGCAGTGTCGACCCGGGTCGCATTTCTTTATGTTTGCACTGTAGATAACTGCGACCTTGGTCGCAGTTTATTAAAAATAATATGCTTTTTACTCACTTATAATTTATAAATAATCATTAGTCTAAACTTTTTTATTTTTCATCTATAGGTAAACAACAGATTAAGGTTCGTCCACTGAGATCAAGCCTAAAACCTATGTGCGAGTTCATCAAGAAATTTAAAAAGTACATTCAGGCAGATTTCGTAGAGGCGATCAAGAATACCCCATTTGGCCCAATCTTCATGGCCTTCTATAATGAGGAATTTGGGGGTGAAAAGGCTCTGAAATCAAACGTTGCGGTATTGAGGATTTTAGACAAGTATGATAGGGATACAAGGACCTTTAGAATTGGGGGCAAACAAATTGAATTAACAGTGGAGGATGTTGCCCTCACTTTTGGCCTACCTATCAGTGGAGCAGATTTTCTTATGAATAAGACGTGTACGATGAAAGACAGAGGGGTTATAAAACATTATTTTTCCGATATAAAGAAGATCACAAAAGTATCTATTGAAGAGGCTTTGGACGATCTTCTGGTCAAGAAAAAAGGATGAGGGGTGAATTAGATGTGACACAGGATGAACAGCTTGAGCAGCAAGTGACTTTAAATGAAATTATAAGAGACATACAAAGACTTGCAGCTCAAGACTTTACCACATTAATCATCCTATACATGTCGGCCACTCTTTTCTTCTCTGGCAGTAAATGCACGGTGCCGTGGTACATTGTGGAACGGATTGCCAACATGCAGCTGATGAGGACAATATGCTGGGCTAAAACTGTTTGGCAATTCCTGATTGAGTCAATGGACATCTTCAGGCACACCACGTACGAGCTGCAAGGATGCTCCGTGCAAATTATTGTACGTACAAATCTCATATTTGGCCAACATTGTATGAATTTTACCCCAAAAATTGTGAAAAATTGTGTAAACTAATTTAATTTTCCATTTTTGCAGTGTTGGCTATGTGAGAGGGCTCCTATTTTTGAGCCGAGGTCTGATTTGGAGGACATAACCCCACGCGCAGTAAGATGGAACCTCCAAAATATTAGTAGATCTCTACTTGAAGTTGATCTAAATGAGATTGACATGAATATTGTAAGTTAGACTTCTTTTTATGTGCAGTACAAATAAAATGCGACCATATTCGCAGTATTGAGCTGCACTTTTTCGCAATTCGTTTTGTGCCTGACAAACATTGTGCGACCATGGTCGCATTCTCCTGAAAATTTCTTTTACATGAAATGCGACCATGGTCGCAGTGTTGAGCTGCATGTCTTGGCAGATAAATTTGTGCAGGACAAACATACTGCGACCATGGTCGCATTCTTAGCATAAATACTGAATAAATAAACTGCGACCATGGTCGCAGTATAATTATTTCATTGTTTTATTTTAAACTTACCTTTTTCTGTTTATTTTTAGATTTTGAGTCGAATGGCCAACATCTCTAATGCTGAAAAAAATATGGTTGGCCTTCCTGTTGAAGGGGAAGAGGAGGAGGAAGAAGAAGCAGAAGATGAAGAAGAAAATGAAGAAGAAGAAGAAGAAGAAGGCCATACATATAATGAAGCTGACATCCCGGCGGAAAATGAGCCAGAAGCGGTTGAAACGAGTGAGCAAGAATCATCTTTTACAGGTTATTTGCCACCACCACGGGATGATCAAGCTGAAGAGATAAAAGAGTTGAGGTCTCAAAATCAGCACTTGAGAGAATATGTTTCTCAGCTTGAAAAAAAATTGAAAAAATGGAGACTGAGAGCAGACTCAAGGCTGAATTAAAAATAAAAAAGAGAGAAGAAGCATTTTGTTCACATCACAGAACCTCAGATACGAGGAAATAGCTCTTCCATCAGCCCAAAAATGCTTCTAAGTGTGCCCGCGTTATCGACTTCACTTGAAAAGAAGAATTCTGGATCGGTCTCGGCTTTCTCTTGAAAATATTTGATAATAGTAATAAACTCATGACCGCAGTTATTTCTACGTTGACGAGTAAAATCAATAACTTGTTGCGGGCTCACTTCTTCACAGCCTTCTCCCTAGCTCATTGCATTCACAACGCGGGAAATATTTGAAGGCCGCATTCCCACATCAATCAGATTGCTCATAATGCTTCTGCTAATCTTTGAACGATGAGTCTGGTGAGAGTAATGGTGATGTATCTTATCCGGGCTTGACAATTCATGTGAATGAGTATCAACAAATTTTGTGATAACCCAATATCTTCTTTCAAAAAATAAACGAAGACGGACATGCATCTCAGCAGGACAAGCTACTCTAGTGTCAATTCGACGATGCACTATAAGTCCCTCTTGTTTTTTGTCACACAACTTCTTCACACTTTCCTTGTTGCAGTAAAATTTTCTGCAAATAATCTTATAAGGAGGCTTTTGTGACTTATCTGTACCTTTTCTTCTCACGCTAAAACCTCTATTCCTTGCAAAAGAATTGTAGAAATTGTATGCTTCCATATCCGACAGGAACTGTTTCCCTATAAACTTATCTGAGCTTCCAGACATTTCTCCATGTGCATTCATATCCTACAAAAAACAATTACACGAATTACATGAATATAAATATTTTTTAGATACACACGTCTAAAATATAAGTTATATAACTGCGACCAAGGTCGCATAAGAGATGAAATCTATATTACTTCTTATTAAATACTGCGACCAAAGTCGCAGTTATCCGTATGAGAAGAAATCTATATTACTTCTTACTAAAGACTGCGACCTAAGTCGCAGTTATCCGTATGAGAAGAAATCTATATTACTTCTTACTAAAGACTGCGACCTAAGTCGCAGTCACAAAAAGAAGATTTCACATACGAGATGAAATCTATATTACTCCTTATTAAAGACCGCGATCTAAGTCGCAGTTATCCGTATGTGAAGAAATCTATATTACTCCTTACTAAAGACTGCGACCTAAGTCGCAGTTATCCGTATGAGAAGAAATCTATATTACTTCTTACTAAAGACTGCGACCTAAGACGCATACCAAAAAAAAAAGATTTCACAGCCGGAGATTATTTTCAAATAAGATTGCGACCGAATATTAAAACGGTCGCATTTCTGAAACTTTAAAACATGTGTTTTAGGTCGCAGTACCACATAGACTAAAGAGAAAAATTCAATATTTAAGAAATTGTTTTTAAAAATTGAAACAATTAAAACCTGTTGATCGGCATGCAAAGATGTCAACCCTTCAAGATTTTTAATATTCTGAGAGAAAGTAGAACTAGATGCAATATCTTCCATATTTAGATCGCCAGTAGACTGCTCAGACGTCGACATTAAATATTTTGGAGAAAAAATTGATCTGAAAAGATTTTATATTTTCAGAAAAAAGTTTATCGCAGGCTGAAAAGGAGAACCTAGATCTGACAAAGAGAGGTAAGAAAATAGGGGGAAAATAATTTATAAACAATAACCTAAATCCTATAAAGAGCGACAAAAAAGGGGAAAAAATAATAATAAACAATAACCTAATTCTGACAACGTGCGCTCCAAAAATTGCCTTTTAGGCAAATAATAATAAACAATAACGAAAGTTACCGAAAGAGTAGTTTTTCATAAGGGGTATTTGGTAATTTAACTTCTTCCTATAAGCGGGCCGCAAGTTAGTGGGGTGACAAAATTGAGCCACGTCACCGCAGGCTGAGAGAGTTCTCTCAGCTGCAGGCTGATATACATTTTTCTATATATATATATATATCAGTGTTATCGAAGCGCGAGGCGCAGTGTGAGGCGCAAAGGATCTAGTGCACACGAAGCGCAAGGTGAGGCGATTGCCTCACTTCAATGAGGCGCATATTTTTTCTTTTTGCATGGATGTATTATGAATGTATTCTTTTCTATGTATAGTTGTATTATGGATTTCTTCTTTGTATGAATGTATTCTTTTTTTTGTATTGATGTATTATGGATGTATTCAGTGAGGCACATACTTCAGTGAAGCACATGATTATGGATATTCTTTCTTTGTATTTTAAGATAATGAAAAATGCACACTAAAAATGCACTAAAAATTTACAATAAAAAAATCACTAAAACTATATACTAAAAATGCATCAGAGACAGATCTCTCTCTTTGTTTCTCTCTCTTTATTTCTCTCTCGTTCTTCCTCTCTCCTGGTCTCTTTCTCCTTTCTAGCTCTCTCCCCCTCTTCCTCTCTCTCTTAATCTCTCTTTGTCTCTCTCTTCTCTCTCAGAATTGAGAGATCTCTGTCTCTGAGAGGGAAGAGAGACAGAGAGAAATCAAGAGGGTTGAAAGAGGGGAGAGAGTGCTTATTTGGCGACGACGACGAAGGCGATAGTGATGAAGGCGACGACAACGAATGCGGGAGCCCCTCTACCCTAGATCGGGTTCGCTTGCAATAAGAAGGTTGATTTTTTTTCATTTTTACTTTTTATCTAACTTAAACGGGCTGAATTACCCGCAAAATTGGCGGGTTGTAACCCGACCGGCCCCACAAACAATAAATGCATAGAGGCGATCGCCTCGCGCTTCGCGCTAGGCAAACGCAACATTCGGGCGCGAGCCTCGCGCTGCCCGCGCGCCTTGCCTGCGATGCGGGGCGCATTGTTGCGCCTCGCTTCGTCTCGCGCCTGAGGCGCATCACCTCGATCGCCTCTAACAACACTGATACACACACACTTAGGTACATGCGGAAGGATTCGAGCCCAAATTCTTCTCACTCAAACTCAATCTCATGACATTCAACTATAAGATCCACTCTGTTGAAGTTGATCTACATTGTCTAAAGTATTTAAAAACAAAAATCAAGTATTTTGAATATTTTTTTCATCCATCTAGTAGGCACAAAATGAACGACCAAAATAGTGAGTTGGTTAGTTTAATGGTGTATAATATTTGAAACCTTACAAAAATTGGTGTGTGAAAATTTTTAAATGTTTAGGTCATGATCAAACGGTCGAATCGAGACTTTATATGTTTAAAGATTCGAGCTCGAATCCTTCCGCCTGTACCTAAGTCTCTCTCCTCTATATATATATATATATATATATATATATATATATATATATATATATATAGAAAGAAAGAGAGAGAGAGAGAGGAGAGAGGGACTTGTGTCATTTCAGAAGGATTCGAGGCTGAATCCTTCTCACTCAAATATAATCCTACAATATCCGAATGCAAGATCCACTCTGTTGAAGTTGATCTACATTATTTCAAGTAATTAAAAATAAAAAATCATATATTTTGAATACTTTTTACCATCTATCAAGTAGGCACAAAATGGATGACTAAAAGTAGCATATTGTTTAGATCTACGTCTTTAGACATACAAATCTCGATCTGACCATTTTTTCATGATCTAAATACTTCAAAACTCTCACACACTAATTTTTGTTAGATTTCAAATATTCTACATCGTTAACTCACCAACTCACTGTTTTGGCCGTTAATTTTGCCCCTTCTTGATGAATGAGCAAAAAATAATCAAAATACATGATTTTTTATTTTTAGTTACTTGAAATAATGTAGATCATTTTCAATGGAGTGCATCTTGCATTCGGATCTCGTAGGGTTGTATTTAAGTGGGAAGAATTCGGCCTCAAATCTTTCCGGAATGACTCAAGTCTCTCTCTCTCTCTCTCTCTCTCTCTCTATATATATATATATATATATATATATATATATATATATATATATATATATATATATATATATATATATATTCCCTTTAGTTGTGGCGGATGGCTATGGTTCTCTCCCTCTCTATTAGAGAGATAGGTTGCGAGAATAGTGACTGGTTTGTTGTGTATTGTAATGTGTGTCCTTGATTTTAGTAGTCATATAATCTCTTACTTTCAAGATATATATATATATATATATATATATATATATATATATATATATATATATATATTTATATATGTATATATATTGAAAAGTAAGTAATATCATTAATAACCATTAGCGTCTCCTTATATTGGTTATTAATCAAATTACTTACTTTTCAGTATGCACACACACATATCTTTTAACAGTGCAAACATACATATATACATACATAATACATGTACACACACATACATATATACTTGTGTGTGTGTGTTTTTTTTTTTTTTTTTTTGGGGGGGGGGGGGGGGGTGGGGTGGTGTTATGCAGGTCGTCTTTATCAATCCCTATCTCTTTCTACCTGTGTATCTATTGCAACTTATGAAATGTCCAGTTGGATTATATATGGACCATTTATTTGTTTGTCAAAGTACAGTTGAACCCAGCCGAAGAGAAGATTTACCGAATTATCACATCTTAAAACATTTAAATACTTGACGGTTCTATCTATCAGCTCGTCATCAGTGGATTAGATGGCTGCATTATGTTTGTTATTGGAAACCAATTTGTACACTGACCAGTTGACACGCAGATAAGATGTTCCCAAGAAGATTTTTGGTTTCTGGATTTCTCAGATGAATAAATCATAATGAAAAAATATGGTTATTCCATTTACATGGATGGCCATGCACCATATTGCCTTGGACCATCATGAACTACAAGCCATTCTAAATTGTCCATTTCCTATTGGAACCTCAATCCAAATTCCACTTGACCAAGAAAGAAAGAATCAAGTTGCAGAGGGATGATACCATTTCCGTTGGTGATTGCCTGTATCAGTTGGTCATGGTTCAAGTACTTATTGGTCATCTTGTTGTGTCTTAAATAGTTAATTGTAAGCTTCTCTTCTATCTTAGCTTCTGTTATCTTCTTTTGTTTCTGCAGATTGAAAAAATTGTCCTTTTCCTATTGGAACAACAAGGAATTCTTGCAAGCAGAATTCAAGAATTGAGAGAGCAACACACGGTGCTTTTAGAGCAGCCAGATATATCACGGATTTGTGAGCTAAGGAAAGCATATAGAGCTGTGGGACAAGATCTTTTGAAGCTTCTTAGGTTTCTTGATTTGAATGCTACTGGCATCAGGAAGATTTTGAAGAAGTTTGATAAGCGATTTGAGTTTAGATTCACAGACCATTATGTGACAACTCGATCAAATCATCCTTATTCTCAGATACAACAGGTTTTCAAGCATGTGGTAATCTCTCTTATTCTGACTTTAGTTCCATTTTAAATGAAAAGGTCCTCTTCTTGTCACCTTATTTTATTCGTTCTTTCTCATGCTCATGATGATAGCATTTGCTTCTGTTAATGCTTAGTCCTCCTGTGCATAGTATGGATAGAGTGATACCCTTTTAAAAGGAAATTTACTTTCTCTAAAGTGATCCTTTTGAATATGCAGGGAATTGGGGCAGTTGTGGGTGCCTTATCTCGCAACCTTGCAGATCTTCAGGATTGTCAAGGAAGCTACTTATCAATTTATGATCAGCCATCAGTTGCTCTGACGGTATTATGTTTCTTTTCTCTTATCATTTATCTATATGGATCCCAATTTAATAAATACATTGATACTATCTACCTGTTCTGGATGCAGGACCCTGTCATTGATTCAATAAACGCAGCAGTAGATAGGCTGACAAATTCAACAAATTTCCTTCAATTTTTAGGACAACATGCTCTTATTATTCAAGAGGATATATCTGGTTCATCAGAGGATCAAGTTGATAATGAAAGATATCACTTTATCTCTCTTCTCTTGAACTTGGCAAACACTTTTCTTTATATGGTCAACACATACATTATTGTCCCAACAGCAGATGATTACTCAACGAGCCTTGGAGCGGCAGCTACAGTTTGTGGCGTAATTATTGGGTCAATGGCTGTTGCACAAGTTTTCTCGTCACTTTATTTTAGTGCATGGTCAAATAAATCATACTTCAGACCTCTTATATTCAGCAGCATTATGCTCATTCTGGGAAACACATTATATGCTGTAGCTTATGACCTTAACTCTATTGCAATTCTTCTTATCGGTCGTCTTTTATGTGGGTAAGTAGCATTACTTGTATCTGCTATGAAACTGTAGAAATTTTCATGTGCTTCTTATTACTTTTTATTGCTCATATCATTGACTTTGTTTGTGATTCTTATTACTTCTTTATTACACATATCATTGACTTTGTTTTATATATGCTGCTTATTACTTCTTTACTCCATATATCATTAACTTTATTGGATACTAAAACTCTTCATGTTAGATAGCCATGATGAGTTATATTTATGTAGTATATAACTATCCAGAAATATATTTGTTGAATTCAACTGAATTGTATATGTTATTGATGAGGGCGATGCTCGAGAATGTATGGGCACTACAATTACACAATAAGGAAACTCTTGCTCCAAATACACCTGGTATTTAATCCTAGTCCTATCTTTAACATGCCGTCACGAACTAATGATGAATGAAATATTGTGAGTTAAGATAAAAGAAAAATCTGAAAAACCTGAAAACTAATGTCAATCCCACATGATGCTACAGAACTTGTATTCTTTAATACCCCTCGCAAACCGATGATGGTGATGAAACATTGAGAGTTTGATGAGTATGGATGCCGAGAAGAAAATGTCAGACGGTTGAGAGCATCTTCTGGAGAAGAGATCTATACTGGATACAGAACCAAGAAAAAAGTAGTTGCTGCAAAGATGGATTTGGATCGGGAGGCAACACCTTTTAAAGATTAACCTGAGTTTCTTTCATGTGTAGCAACCAGACTATGAGTTTATAAGTCTTTCTAGAATAAGCAAGGTAGACTTTACAACCTATGAGGTCTCTTTCATATAAAGTGAGGCGAACATTGAAATAGTACGAATTCTGTCAATAGAAATGAAAACCATGATATCCATAGTAGAAGTAGACAAGGAGAAAGACTATCCGAGGTGAAACAATCTGCAAACAAACAGTGATAGGAGAGCCTGAAAAGAGAGGAACAAGAGTGAAATTGTGGATGAGCAACATTATCAGAAGTGGATGAGGGTGACATATTGGTGCGCCCAGAAGATGGGAAAAGAGACTAGTCATAGGGGAGAGACAGATAGGTTTTGAGAGATCCCAAACTCAACAAAAGAAGAGATTTAGAGATTATCTTCAAACACAATAGATGAGGAGGTTTTAATAGACTCTTAAACTGAACAAAAGAGAAAATGAGATTTTGAGAGATCTTTAAACTTAGTAGTAGAAGAAGAGGCGTTGGTGATATATGAGAAAAGACGCTAGGAAAGATTATTCAAAAGAGAGGAAGTGATCGCCATTGAGATGAGAGGTGCTTTATGGAGAGCGTGAAGGAGCCTGAATAGGGCCCTTGGTTGAAATTGTCAAAAATAGAGAGTTTGTGCTGATGATGTCAGCCGTGAGAAGAAACTCATTCTTGCATTGGGTTTGGAAGCAACGTCAACAGAGTGAAGGAAGTTGGTTTTGACGAGTTTGCTAGCATGGAGAAGAGGAAAATTTGTTCGAGAGCCTAATGATGTGGTGGCTGGTGGTTTGGAGAGTAAAATGAGATAGTCCTCACACCGGAGATGTCAAAGAGCTGAAGAGAACATCAAGAACACAGCGAATATCAAAGGACTGGAACATCTCTTTGAGCCACTTGCAGAGGAGGTCGTCGCTGGAGCCAAAGGAGGAGACTTGATATGGAGGAAGATGCTAGAGAACAACAGGATCTAGCAGTGCCAAAGAGGGAGTGAAAGAATGTTGGCAATGATGAGATAGATTATCAGATGCAACATGAGTGATCCTTGGTGACAACAATACTCGTCCGCACATCAGGGAAGTCAAGATTCGGTTGCTAGTTGTGGTTAAGTTAGGCCTGATGTGCTCGATCACCTAGGGTTGCAAGTTAGGAGGAATTTCAGTCACAATCAACATCGAAGTCTGTGCGAGATTCGAACATGGTGATTAATGAGTGGTCGGAGAAGGAAACAACATCGAGGCATCGATGGTTGTTGATGATGGTGATCTAACAAATTGGAACGCATTGATGGGAACAATTGTTGTTTTCTTTTGTGTGAGAGATGATGTCAAATTGTTGCCACAACAGAGGCATTCGAACAAGGATTTTGCAGGAAGCATGCTTATGATTTAGAAGCATGCACTTTTGATTCTCTGATTGAAGGCTTACATTGGTTATTGCACAGGTCAGAGGAGCTTGATTGGGCCACGTCTCTACTCACATCAAAGGACCTACCAAGATCAGAATCAGACAGTTTGGGTAAGAGTTGGAGATCAACGCGGTGATCTTGGTGGTGATGCAACTGCAACATGAGAGAAAATTCAATGACGATGATGATGAGCAGAGCAAAATGTGTCCTGGTGGTACGTGGAGAGTGGCCCGACGTAGGCCGCGCTCACGTAGCGCGTCCTAGCGCAGGCTCGAGAACTACGTGAGGAAGACAATCAGTAGATGAAGATTTTGACAAAAATAAGGATTTTAGAGGATGGCTATAATATCAGGTTAAATCAGTTGAAGAAACTAAACTCTATATGTTATGATGAGGGCAATGCTTGAATATATAGGCACTCCAACATTATAAAGAAAGTCCTACTCCTAACACAACTAGTATTATTATCCTAATAATATCCTTCAACAATATTCAATTATGAACATCACATAAACAAAATCTTTCAATTATCAATGTTACCTGGACCAAAATACAACCTTTCCTTACAAGAAAAGTTTGGAAAACAATGCATGACCCTTATGTTAGATGTGATTGACTACTACGTACATTTTTCTTTTATATTAAGGTATTTTCCTACACACATATTTTGGCTTTCTCCTTGCGCTAATTTTATCCATATCTTTTCATCCTATATTTATCCATGTTCCTAAGCTTTCTTCTTACGCTAATTTTATCCATATATTTTCATCTATATTATCCATGTTCCCAAGCTTTCCTTAAACCTGGTGTCCACTAGCCCACTGACTGATTGCCATCTACTTCACTTATTCCATGGGTAGCCTTAGTAGAAATTCTCTTGGGCGGGATAGATCAAGAGCATGGAGGCCTTTATTATATGAACAAATTGTGTTCATCATCTTCTGCATTTTGTAACTTTAGATATATGTCATCCTCTTCCTTTGACTTTTGGCATAAAAGAAATTTTGGTCTCTAGTTCATGACCTCTTTAATTAATATGAATAGGCACACTTGGTAACATTCCTTCTTCTAAAGAATATGAACTAATTCCTTGCACAGAATGGTCTAATGCTTCGTTATTTTAGATCTTTTGCTCTGATTTAGAAGAGAGAACCTCTCTGGTTAATTATTATCTATCTTGCAGTCAATATATTGTACCCTAGCTCTCTTCTTCAGCACATAGAGTAGAAACCAGCAGGGAGAACATATATATTCACATAGCTTTGTTCACTTTCTTCTTCTACTGGTATCAACTATTATTTCAGCAAGAAAATTAGGTGTTTAAGAGCAAGAAAAAGAAGTTGAGTCCAGTTCTTCTCCTTATTGTACTTGTCTCAAGCTATTAAAAAGGGCGTAGCGGGGTAAGAGAGGTCTCCTGAATCATTTTGAGTGAAGAACGTCGATTCCTAAAAAAGGCTCTTCTTTCGAGTCTTTTGTGTTGCCACGATACCATATAGATCTAAAGCTCTTTTCCAATCAAAGTATTTTCAGTTCAACAGGTTTACACGCTTTCCCAATCTTCTTGAAAACAGGTACAATATGTAGATATTATCAATTGTATTTATTAAATTGAGATCCATATTGATAAATTAACAAGTGAGAAGAAAAATAGTACTGTCAGAGAGCTTCTGATGGTTGATCATAAATTGAAAATTAGCTTTCTTGATAATCCTGAAGATCTGTTAGGTTATGAGATAAGCCACCTACAACCGCACCAATTCCTTGCGTATTAAAAGGGTGTAAACACCTTTTTCCAATCTCAGTATTTTTAGTTTTTCGAGATAATGCTATGATTAATCTCGCAAATATTTGTGGCATTAAAGTGGAGGATAATCAGAACGAGATTGCTTAAATCTTGAGAGGGCTAGGTCGCCAGAAGCGGTTAGGTCAAGGATACAGTAAAGTAGGTGAGAGCCCTTTCTCGTCGGTGCTCTGTTTATTTGTTGTAATGAATTTTCTATTTTCAAACGTGCGTGAATTGGTAGACCTGAGAAAAGGGAGAATGGTTTGAGGAGGTCAACCACAAGCGTGGAGCGTCTCCAAAATTAAAATTAGAGGATTCATTGACATGTACCCTTACTGAACTAGGATCGGGTGGTATCTCAGGTTGACGTGTCAAAAATGCTCGAGGCGCAACGGGAGGGATTATTATTGGGGTTGACCCAGCTGTTTGTGTTATCACGGACAATTGGTAAGGTCGCTATGCCCTATGTATTGTTGTTACTTGTCTGATGTCTTAGGACAGCTTATCATTGCAATATACGGTCCTAGAAAATGATGTGTAGACCAACCTTTTGGTGGGGCTCAGGTAATGGAACCTAAGACAGCGCCTCCCTTGGGGGGCAGGGGGAATTTAATATTTTCAGGTCCTGTCATGAAGAAAAAGGGGGATGGTAATAGGGAAGACTGCATCATCTTTAATAACCTGATTAACAACTTGAGACTTATAGAGTTGGAGGTGCGAGACCGACAAATTCACTTGGTCTAATCTTAGAGATAACTTGTTTGGCAAGGCTAGACAGAATCTTGGTCTCCACATAGGGGCAACTTACACTGATCAGCCCGCGTTACCTCTGTTCAGACCATGTGCATTTCTTCCTCATGATCACAAATATTTTTCTCCTCATTGATCTAGAATTTCATATTTGAAAAGGTCTGGTTGGAGGATGAGTCCCTATTTGCACTTGTCAAAGACTCTAGGCACTGCACATTTAACAAACAAGATGCATCTAGATCTTTGTGGACAAGTTTTGTAGGTTAAGGAAGAGAGTATCTAGATGGTTAAGCAATATCCTCAAGCATAAAACATATTTCTTGGAAAAGATTGAGTACCCAAAAAAACAAGAGTTCAACCTTCTGTCGCCTGAGGAACTGGATGATGTTTTTAACTACAAGAAAAAGGAAAAATTATCGAGCCAAAGGGAGAGGCGCAAGTGGTTGAAAGAAGACGACCTTAAAACAAACTTCTTTCATAAAACTGCTAACCTACATCAAAATCAAAAATAAGACCTCTAGTATCACTTCAGACTCTGGTACTTGCAAGATTGAAGGGGGCATTGGGGATCTCATTGACAAGGCTTTTAAGAAATCTCTTTGGCTGTGCTAACCTCCATAGATAGACCGCCTCCCAGACCTGTGGGAGCCTAGCCCTTCATCTGCTAATCCTACAGGGCTTGGGGTCTCTGATCATTGAAGGGGATAACAAAATTAGCCATCTCTTAGTTAGGGGCAGAAAACGCGCCGGGCCAGGATGGTTTTCTCATACTTTCCTACTCCATTTTGTTGGGCAATCATTAGGGAGGATTTCTTGACCCTAATTAGGAAATTTGAGGCCGGGAAGGCCCAATTAGAAGTACTTAACTACTTCCTGGTAGTTCTCTGGACTTAACTACTCCCAGATGGTTCTCATTTCGGGGGGGTGGGGGGGGTGGGAGACTACGGACCTATTTGTCTCTTTGATCTCTCAAGATCATTTCTAAAATCATGGCCAACCTTCTCAAGTATGTACTCGGGGGCTTGGTGGGAAGATACCAAACAGGCTTTGTCAATGATTGATACATCCTAGATGGACATGGTCTCTGTTGCCCAGAAAATCATTCATGTCTATAACACATCGAAATCAATGGCATTTTTGCTCAAGCTCTATTTTGAAAACGCATATGATCGGGTGGAATGGGATTGTCTTTTGGAGATATTAATGCTTTTGTGGATTCTGTAGTAAATGGATCCAATGTTTTGATCAAATTTTGATTATATTTTGCAGAGCTAAACGTTCTTCAATGGGATTCAGGAAAGAAAATCAAATGTGGTGTGCAGCAAGGAGACCCTTTATCCCCTCTACTCTTTGTCATAGTGGTCAATGGCATGGACTCTATGATTTACAGGCGAAAAAATAAGTAGCTATTGAAGGGGGCTAGGACCATGGTTTCAAATATCAGTCAATTTTGATATGTATCGGTGACATCGTATCAGATTTTGAGGTACCCGATAAGATATTAATCCTAATATCGGCCGATATCTAGGTCGATGTTGCCAATATTTTCGATATTGATGTCCGATATTGACATATTTATATTGAAAATCATTGGCCGAAACTGATACTGATTCCAAGATTTTAAACCATGGTTAGGACTTCTATACGACACCTTGCTAATGGGGAAGTGCGGCTCGGGGGAAGCCATTGTCCTCAAGTGGATTTATACTATTTTGAGTTTTGATTTGGACTTAAGATCAATTTTCACAAAAATTCTCTTCTTTTCTTAGAAGGGACAGATATCCAATTGTTCTTTACGGCTGGGATTTTCAACTGCCCCTTGGAGAGGCTCCTAATCAAGTATTTGAGTCTTCTTTTTATAACGAGATCTCCATTGAAATCAGACAGGATCATCCTTACTGAAAGAATACAAAGGAAACTTGTGGGTTGGAAAGGGAAATTGTTACCCTCAGAAGACGTATCACCCTACTTAATGTTATCTCTACACTCTTTTATTTTTTCTCCTTCTATAGATGCCTAGATTGGCGGACATCAAATCGGTAAGATTAGAAGGAGATTCCTACGAAAAGGAGCGTGTGGAGGGGGTCTACCTTTTCTCAAATGGGGCAGACTGTATATGGCTAAAATGGAAGGGGCCTTGAAATACTCAACCTATCTGTCATGAATAAAGCTCTCCTGAGTAGATGGTGGTGGAGGTTATGAGTGGCGGACGCAGGATTTTTTTCACATGTGGGCATGTGGGTGTAATTAAATTTGATAAAATCTCTAAAAGTTAATTAGTGAAATTAAATTAGATAAAATCTATGATAATATCTTTGAAATTTAATTAGTGAATAAAGAATAGTTAATAATAAGAAAAGAAGAGAAAAAAATGATGATGCTAAGATTTGAACTTTGGACCTTCCAAAATCAAATTTCACAACCAAACCACCGGAGCTAGAATCCAAATATTTTATACTTGAGAAGGAAATATACTTACGTAAAGGATTAGCATATAAAAAGATTATAATTCGGTAGAAACTTTCAAAGTTTCTCAAAAATTGAGTGTGGACGCACCACTTGGCACTACCTGTATCCGCCCTTGGAGGTTACTCAAGTATCCTGAGTCCCCATGGGCGAAGATCATCTTGCACAAGTACAACAGGAGGAAGAGATCTTGGAACTTCACTCTAGTATGCCTGTAATCAGCTTCTTACTTTTCGAAAGGATTACAGAGGATCGGGGAACCCTTTTTCTCTCTAAATTCCTTCTCTCTGGGTAATAAGGATGAATGAGCTTCTGAAAGGAAAAGTGATGGGGGAAATAACACCTTAGTCTATTCCCCATGCTCTATCAAAGGGAGGTTATTCCCTCTGTTAGCTCTGAAAGTTAAATTCACAATGTGATCTTGCAAGAGAGAAGGAATTGGCAGTGACCAAGGGACTACATCCTCTGCGCCCAGGCATTAGAGTTCGTTGACCATTTTCTTCTCCGTTGCTCCTTCTCCAACAAAATTTGGACAATCATCAAAAGAGCATTTCGAATTCGTGGACATCCCTCTCTGTTGCATTTTGTGGTCCTAGTGGCACTATAGGAGAGTGAGGACATAGGGCATGTCTGTCAACATAACAGCATGATAGAGCCACAACCATCCTCGATCAAGAGTTGTCAACATAACAGCATGATAGAGCCACAACCATCCTCGATCAAGAGTTCGGGACATGACCACTGGCTACAGTAGCCCTCGACACGTGGATCTGAATGTTTCCACCAAGGGGGAGGATTCCTCTGAGGACAACCCGGAGTGATAGTTGAACCCCTCATGTTATTTTGTACGCCTCAATTCTTCTGTTCATATTATATCTTTTCTGCCTTTTATTTCTTCTTTGTCTTTTCTTGTACTCTGTTTCGTTAAAAGCTTTTTAATGAATCTCCGAGGGCCCCACACACCGTTTTCCTAAAAAAAGAAAAGAGAAAGAGAACACATAGATATATGTCATATAATTGGTTTTCTAAGTTGTATATTGCTGTCCATGACTCTTGAGACGACCCTACTTTATCTGTCATTTATCCAATAGTTACATACAGGCTTCTGTTATTGCTCATCCACAACTTTTAGCTGACACATTGAAACCTTCCTCTTCCTGTTCACATGTTTAACTCTTCTTCCTATCCCTGAGCGTTTTTTTTAAGAGTTCTACTTATTCCTCTGAGTGTGTTTGCTTCGTATATAGAGTTGAAAATAAACATTCTTTTTACTATTGTTCTGCCATGCTTGCATATTATATTATTATTGTCATCTCGCTTTCTTTTATTATCGAGGTTTTCTCATTTCTTTGAGCTTCAGACTTCGTATGGACACTCGTAAGTTTTTCGTCGTACCATCTCCATGTTCATGTCATCAATATACCACCATGATTCTCCACCATACTGTCAATGTTTATTTTAAGCATACTTATTGCATTGTGGCCTTTCGACTAACTGACTGACAGCCCTGTTAGTTCTGCCACACTTGTCAAGCATCATTATCCCCTTTGCAATTGCCATGTTCACAACTTCTCGACCTCTGTGGCCTTTTGGCTGCTTTTTCTATAGATATTAATTTTTGTTGCTGTTCAGGCCAAAAAGAGAGCTATTATAGGGCTTTATATGCTTCTAATTGGCATCAGACCATGTTCAGGAATTGGCTGACCTTCATCAATGAATAAAATTTGATTTTCTTTTTCCTCTATTTCGTGGAAAGTTTTATATCTCATGCTGCAGATTCTCTAAAATCAATATGGGGGCTGTTCAATGGAGTACTTTAAAATGCATTAGGTTTTTTTGTGGCTTCACCCGAGTCTGATATTGATTTTGACATGACATTTGCTTTAGTCTCCAAGATGACCTTGGATGCATTCTTTGTTTGTGCCACAACTCTTGATGACCACTCCTTCAATTACATTAACTCACTTGAAGATGCATCTTTCAAAATTTATGATACAACTACTTGGAATATCCTCAGCCTCTGCACTGTATACACCAGATCTCTAGTCTGGAAACAGGCTCCCTTTCCTGGTTTGGGTATTTAGGAAATTGGCTTTAACAGATGGTTTTGGACCCAAATGAGTATCGCCAGACAATACATTTTGGACCCTAATGAGTATCGCCAGACAATACATTTTGGACCCTAATGAGTATAACCAAACAATATATGTTGCCTTGTCATAAGAATACGTCTTCTTCTTTCTTTGTTTCCTCTTCATGTCAGCTCTGATTGGGCTGGTGATTCAGGCTGGTTAAGTACTGACTAGCTATTGATCCTCTTCCATTGGTGAGCAAAAAAGCAGGATATCTTCTTGTATTTGATGGCCAATGTTGGATATGCTTTATTGTTTGACTATGAGAGAAGTTTGGCTGTGATGTTTGATTGATGACTTTGGGTTTCTATTGCTGTTCTGCTTGAAGTGAACTCTTGTCAGCTGGCATCTGGTGCTCAAAACCAGACCAAACATAATTGAGACTGACTATTGCCGGTTTGATCATCACCAACCCGCTTGCACGCGCAACCTCTGATGTGTTGCCCAGGATGACGTCATAGTATATCCATCGTGCCACTTATAACCCTCTACATAGATACCTTCTCTTATGATCTAATAAATAGATACAAAACTCATTATTCAGATTTCTCATTTTTTCCACTTCCGTGATGTCACACCTTCGGTCTTCAGTATCTGTCGAGTCTTCAGATGAGCACAAAGAGGAAGAGCCCTCAAGTTTGAGGCAGATGAATTCAGTGTCTCTGTACCAACTGATATATAGGATCTGCAGGTTTTAATTTTTTTCATTGGATGTCACAAAATGCATTTTGGCATCAAGCTTTACAACTGCTAAAGCTTTATAACCGACTATCACTTAGGTAGTAACCATACATATGGAACACACTTGTTGGCCAAACAGAGTTGCAGTGTTCCATAGACAAGAGATCTGACAAAGACAATTTTTTAAATTTTTTTCTTGTATTACATATTATTTATCCTATTAACTTCTACTGAGTAATGTGTTTCTGTTTGTTATGAAATTTTTTTAAGTTGTGGATACACAACATGCAATTTTGGCAATAGGATGTAGGACGTAACCTAGGGTATAATTGTTATATTCATGTGTATTGACATGCATTCCAGTTAAAAGACACTGCAATGCTTCAACAACGTATATTAGCTACCAAGCCCTAGGGGGACGAGCACCCTTTACATAAGATGCTACCCTGAGCTTTTAACGCCATTGTTTTTAAATCGTCTTTATAAATGTGTCGTGAGAATTGAACGTGGATTGCTCTGATATCATATTAAAATCCCTACCACTATACCAAAACTCCGAGGTTGTGGTGAGGGTTGGCGGTAATATTTTAACAGACATGTTGTCCCTCCTGGAATTTAATTGTTTTTTGTTTAATTAGTGTTGAAGATAAGTTGCTTAAAACAGTTCTGTTGTTGATTGCATGAAAAATATATTGTTCTCATCTTTCTTTAGTACTATACTATTGTTTTCAACATTACTTCTTAATGGTTTTACCCTTCTCTCAGGTTGGGTTCTGCAAGGGCGGTTAATCGTCGTTACATCAGTGACTGTGTACCTCTTAAGATTCGCATGCAGGCTTCTGCAGGTTTTGTTAGTGCCAGTGCTCTAGGAATGGCTTGTGGTCCTGCTGTTTCTGGCTTGCTTCAAATTCATTTTAAGATTTATTATATCACAGTTAATCAAAACACATCACCAGGATGGGTTATGACTCTAGCATGGCTCGCATATTTATTTTGGTTGTGGATTTCATTCAGAGAGCCAGTGCGTCACATTGAAGAGAACAATGTGGCTCAGCATTCTGATCCTGGTAAGTTCCATCCAATATTTGCAAGAGGACTTATATGCACATTATACCTATTCTCATGCAAACCTAATATTCCACCTTATCTTACTTTTTTTTTTTTTGAGATTTCAGTTACATTTATGTGAACCAGTCCATAATGCCCCTTGAGCTCATGTTTGCTTCTTGAGCAAAACTTCTTGAATATTTAGAATTTGGAAACCGTCCACATATTACATCTGTTGATTCATGGTTATGATGAGTGATGATGAGATAGAATAAGGTTGATTTTTTTGGAAAGTAGCTCTCCACAAGATGCTGCATAACTTCCAATGGTTAAACAAAAAAAAAACTCTGTAAAACTGGAACTTTATAATTACGAAGGTGGAAAATGTACTCAGTTGCAAGTATATGAATGCACTGTGTGATGAAAATTAGTATTGTCTGTTTGAATGATTTTTATGATATCCATGCCAAAAGTTAATTAGAGAAGAGAACTACGGTTCTTACTTCGAATTATCATATATATGTGCTTTCTACTTGGATTAGATCATATGCCTGGAGTGAGGTCTTATTCTTCAATTGGTAACTACTTTTTATGGTGTATAAATGACTCACTAGAAAAACTGAACACGATTGACTCCATCCAAAGGATGTATGCAAGCCTATCAATTTGACAGGGCTTTGCATAGTAGACATTGACCATATTTTCCACTCAGAATTCTATGTATATGCTTGCTACTTAAGCCCAGTACTTCATTCTCGTAGAAGCTTAAATGGTTGAAACATACAACTTCTCATAAAACAAAGTTATGAACAAATGAAATTTCTTCAACAATCATCATTGTTGATGCTTAATTAACGGCCTATGCATTTTTTTTATTAGCAGAACGGGGGGGTGGTGCAGAAGTAGAAAATGGTATTGTTCAACCCTTGCTTATAAGTGTGAAAGAACATCCTGATGAGGATGGAGATAAAGAGTGTGATGATAGTGAAGAAGCCCCAGAAGAGTCGCACAAAGCTGCAGCTTCATTTGCTTCTGCTTATAGATTGCTTACACCATCAGTAAAGGTTGTGATTCTCTCCCTTACACATTATTTGATATGTGGTAATTGAAATATTTATGCTTACCATACAATTGACTCATGACATATTAGAACTAGAATATCTATGACATGCATCATTGTAGGTTACCATTGGTTTATTGAGTTTTCTAAATAATTCACCACATTTTTTGTTTTAGCATAAAACATTGACTAGCGTTGTCTTCAAATTGGATGCTAAAATGTTTGAAACTTTTGAGCCAGAGATAAGGCTACAAAGTAATTTAAATTGAAATAAAATTTCAATTAAAATGCTTAAGCTGGTGTTGGGATGAAATGGTAACTGATCTCTCAAGATTTATTTTCAAACTTCTTATTAGTGAGTTATAAAAACGGCTAGTAAACTAGAGAGCGAAGGTTGCAATGGATTTAGCTAGTTGTGCCATTGTTTATTATCCACAGTTTTGTCCAATTAATAGGAAACAACAGAATGCTTTTGACTCAAACTAATGGAATGTTTAAAATAACGATAACGTAATGATAACGTTTTTCTTTTGTTATGTTAATATAGGTTATAACGTAACGCATAACGTAGGTTACGCGATTTAATATGTATTTAATAAAAATAAATATATATATTATATTTAAGAATTTATATAAATAGGAAAATAATTTTAAAAAATCTAAAATAATATCAAAATAATATATAACACATTTAGCAAGTCTCACAATAATTTTTAGCAAGTATTACAATAATTTTTCACATTCATAAGTTATAATAATTCGGAAACATAACAAATTTTATAATAAGTTTGCAAATATAAGAAACTATAACAAGCATGATAATTGAATTATAACAAGCATGACAACAAGCATGATAATTTTTAGCAATTATCTTTTGATAATATTGTCTCAGCCAATATTTTTAGTAATTATCGCTCTCTGCCCTCTCCGCCTTGATATTTCACTCTCTGCTCTCTCTCTCCGATCTCTTTCTGCTCTCCCCTTCCTGATCTCTCTCTGCTCTCTCTCTGCTCTCTTCAGATCTCTCTCACCTCTCTCCTGTGGGAGAGAGCAGAGAGAGATCGGGAGGGGGGGAGAGATCGGAGGGGGAGAGAGAAGAGAAAGCTTACATGTGTTTCGAGCTTGGAGACGACATCGGCGAGAACCACGACGGAGAACCACCGCTTGGAGATGATGACGGCGAATCACCGCTTGGAGACAACGCCGGCGAGAACCACCACGACGGACAACAACCATTGGTAGGTCTTATTCTTCTTTCTTCTTTCTTCTCGGCACCGACGACGAGGTTGCAGAGACGACGGCGAGCTTGCAGAGGATTTTTTAGCCCTAGACCGAGCGAATTTGGGGGGTTTATAAAAGTCGACTTGCACTTTAATGTAAGTTACGATGCATTACGTTAATAACGTAACGTAACGAACGTTAAGGGCAAAATAACCATAGAAACATTGTGTTTTTTAGCCCTTTACATAACGATTGGTCGGCGTTAGGTTATATAAAGAGTTATAACGAGTTATATAATGAGTTTTTTAGAACACTGGTAGAGGTTACTTCGAGTCTTCCACCAAGCCCAGATGTAGAAACAAATAATTGTTTCCAAAGTATATTCCACATTTATTTTTTCTTTTCTCGCAGAAGCATCCTTCTTATACATTGGAACGATGTGAATAATGACTCGACGTGGAAGCAGTCCTTCAAATAGCAGTGAACCTCTTAGGTTCAGCTTCAGGACAATTCCAAACTAAATATGATAATCCTCAATATAGCCTCATCAGAGAGGAAGAAAAATCGTTGTGGTGTTGGGAAGATGATAAATGTTCTAGGTGAGGTGTTCTGGCCCTACTGATCATTGTTCATGGTCCAATGTATAAGCTAATTTCCCCAAGCCCATTTTCCCATACCTCTCATTTTCATTATTCTTCTTATTCTTAAGTTTTTCCTTTTAAGCATGCACCCAACGAGCCAGCCCAACTCCTTCTCTTTCTTTCAATGTTTTTCTTTTTATCTAAATATTTCAAGCCCAACAACTAAGCCCATCTCTCCTTTCTTTCTCCTATATAAACACATCTCCCTAATCAAATCAAATCCTAAATCCTAACCATCTAATCTTATATTATCTTAATCCTACCTATAGAATCATAACTAAATCCTAATATATCTCCTCCACCTCCCCCTCATGCACACTTTTCCTCCCCTGCTGCCCCCGCCAACAACCCCCTCCATTGCCGAGACCCCCACTTCCCTCTCTCCATGTTCGCAACACTTTCAGCATCCTCCCATGATCATGCCATCTCCACCCATCCACATCACAGCCGCCATGTACCACTACTAACCTCCCTTTGCAGAGCCAGACCACAGGCTGCAACTCCTCCGCGGTGCCCACTTCCATCACGTACAATGATGTGATGGGTTCATCCATGATTGTCATGAGCTTTCTGGCCTAGCTGTTTGGGCAGCTGCGAAGGTGGGCAGCTTAGCTGGCAAAAGCAATTGCCTAGCCATAGGTCCCATCTTTGTGGATATGTTTTTTCTCTTTTTTCTTTTTCTTTTTTCCTTTTTGGTTTCAGTTTGGTTTCAGATTCATAAGATTAATTAGACAATTTTATAATTTATGCTATATATGTATCAAGATTTGCAAGTAAGAGTTGGTTTACTTTGAAGGGTGTAGGAGTATCAAACACTTAATTGAGTTAAAGGGCTTTTACTTTACCCAATTTTGGCTAAGACTTGAACACAGAAAGAAATTACAACAGCAATATTTTTTCTGTTGCCTTTTCTTCGTCATCTCTTCTTTCTTGTGTTCTTCTCCTATCTTTCTTCCTTCTTTTCGTCTTCTTTCACTTCCTCTTAAGTTTCTTCTCTTTCTTCACCTCATTTTCCCACCTTAATCCTCCATCTCATCTTCCTTTCCTTTTGTCCCTTTGCATTCTAATCCAAAGTCACTGCCTGCAAGCATAGGCAATCCTTGTAGCTATTTGAAGTACTTGATACCTTAGGCTTATCAATCTAGTAACTATACTAGAATGCTTAGAGCATGGTTCAAAGTCGCGGTCTCGGCCGCCAACTTGGCGGGCACTGAGACAGATCGGTCTCGACAACTCAGATCCATCCGGGCGATACGCGCAAAGTACTACATAAAAAACTCAATAAAAATCTAAAAAAATCATGACAAATCATAAAAAAAGGTAGACATCAAAATTCATGTAAAACAAACTTGTTTTGAGGGGTTAATTAGGGAAATATAGTAATTTGTGGGGTAAATTTAGAAATATGAAATATTTGAGGGGTAAATATGAGAAAAACTCAAAAAAAAAGAAAAAAATAATATCTCTCTGGCTCTCTCCCCCTCACCCGATCTCTCTCTCTTCTCTCTCGCTCTCCTTTCTGTTTCTCTCTCCCCCCTCACCCGATCTCTCTGGATCTCTCCTTTTCTCTCCCTCGCTCTCTCCCTCCTCTCGTGCTCTCTCCCTCAACCGATCTCTCGATAATCTCTCCCTCTTCTCTCTCGCTTTCCCTTTCTCTCCCCTGACCCGATCTCCCTCACTCTCTCCCTCGCCTCTCCCTCTCACGGCGAAGGCGGTAGCTCACGGTGAAAGCGGCGATAGGGGCTCACGGCGAAGGCGGCGATGGGGCTCTCTCTTAACTGGTCTCGAGCAGGGGGAGAACAATCGACCCGACTCGGCGATGACTCAGCCGATTCGGCTGAGTCATCCCGAGTCATCTCGGGACTTGGCTGAGTCGCCGCCGAGTCGGCCCCAAGTCGGGTCAATACCGCCCAAACATGTGATTTGGGTATCAGACTCGTCTCGACGGGTGCCGAGATGGATACATTTCTACCGAGTCTTCGAACCATGGCTTAGAGTATATAGAGCTCAAACACAAATATGAAATGAATCTATGAACATTACAAGGTCCGATCAATTGGCAACAAATGATGGGGTTTATGACATGTTTACAATAAAAGCGATAGGATATCATTGATCCCAACTAGGTCTAAGTTCCATGAGAGTCAATCGTTTTTACATAAAAGATGCTAAACACTTATCATTAATTCATTTTCTTAGTCTTTATAATATTATTGATTATTTAGTTATGTGTAGTAACCCTTATCCCCCAAATCCTTTCTAACCTGAATTTGCATAGCATTTGGATATATTATCTTTCATTAGATGACTTTGCTTTTTCCGACCCTAATTTTTCAACACCTATAGTTCCTAATATGAATTAGATAATTTTATTTTGTTTAGGTTCTCATATGTGATAAACCATCCTTATTGATATTTGCACTATTACGTGTATACTAGGTGCTTATCATATGTAGATTATGCACAATTACGGCCGCATTGCCACATATGTATCCGCATACATTTAAAATGAAACTAGAAAATCTATAATTTTTTAGACAGGGACACAAGTGTCGAAGTTGACACAAGTGACATACACGACAATTTATCAAAATCTAGGCACGTAGAAGTGGATATATATATATATATATATATATATATATATATATATATATATATATGTGTGTGTGTGTGCGTGCGTGTGTGTGTGTATTTACCTTCCAAAAAAATATATGTATGTATTTTTCTTCTAAAGATATGTATATTTGAGTCATAAATATATGTATTGGTTGTTATTCATATATGAAAACCTTAAGCTTAGTACGATTTGTAAAAAACATTTAGCTCTTGTTAAGAGGGAGCATAAAATACTTGACACATTAAATGTGAGTTTTTATACATATTTTTAAGGTGGATAACAATTTTTTATACATTGGAGGTGTCAAGAACAGATGAATGAACGTCTCATCCTCGGGTTTGTTAGATATGGATGAATGCACGTGTCACATTTTGGTGTGTCGGACAAGCCAATATTTTGTTGAGAAAAGTATCACACTCCAAAAAAAAATGCATAAAATCCAAAAAAACATAGAAAAATGTAAAAAATACAGGAATATGCAACAATGACATTTTGTACATGTCTACAACTAACAAGAGATGAATATTACATTAACAACTATTTAAAATTTCAATAAAAAATGGCTTATAACAAATTAACAATTGATCAATGTTGAAAATAGTGATAACGTAGCATAGTGCTCCATCTCCTAATAGCTAAGAGGGTAAATAGCATAGCATAAAGTGTGAGGTACATGATTTTTAATTTTATTTAAAAATACATAAAACAATCTTAAATAAATATAATAAATATAAATAATATTCTAAATATATTTTAAATTTTAAAAACAACCACGACATATTTTTAATATATAAAAACAAAACTAAAACCATATCACATATATAAAAGTAAGAAATAAGAAAACCAATACTAACCCACTATGTCCAGAATCTAACAAAGCGTCCAACATCGAATACAAAATGATATAACAAAAACTCACACGATTCACCAATGTTCGCTATTGTGATCGATGAACGTGAAAATGGGAAGTGGTTGTTCAGGCTTCATAATAAGCCTTGACAATGTTGATTATGGCCCACCGATAGTAAATCAATGTCAAAGAGAATTTTGCTGTATAAGATCGAGGTTCTCACTAGATGATTAGGGCTTGTCAGATTAAGATTAAGACTAAGACTAGCTGATGGTTTATTGAGATTTCATGGCAATCTCTTACCACCACACATATAACTCGAGAGAGTAGAAAACCCTAACTTGTTATAATTTAGATATATTATGGAAGCCACCAACTAGTCCGCTACCCACTAAAGTGAGGTAAAAAGAAAAAAAAATGAAATATCATAGCGTAGTTACGCTACAAAAAAAGCGTCCATGGCATACACAATTTTAAAATAGAGGATAGCCACATTATTTCTTAACTATTTTAGAGCGCTACAAAGCATATAAGGAGGGCTTTGTTACAAAGCTAGTCTTTTTAGCCATGAAACTAGTTTTTTTCAACATTGCAATTGATGAGCGAACAAATATAAGAATCTTCACACGAGAAGTTAAAAAAGGCAATTCAATATCTCATTCAAGAATCCACCTATCTAACGAGTGTCATAACCATAAAAAATGTCAATAATCAAATCACCTAATAAAATGACACAAGTGATATCTAATAAACCATGATATATACGAAATTTCCCAACCTAAAGTCAACATGTCTGACGTGTGTCCATTTGTTTCAGATGCTCACAGAGCATGAATTTTTGTTGACCTCAAAAATATGATTAAAAGAATATGTTGAAATTCTTTGATTAGTTGTTTCCTAATCAGAAGTCATATTGTAGTTACTTAATTAAGAGTTATATTGTTATATATTATTAGGAATACTACTTGTATAATGAGTTATAATTGTATTTTGCCTCTAAATAAAAGCGTAAAGAGAGAACTCATCAAAAACTCTTAGATCTTTTCTTCTCAAATTCTAATATGGCATCAGAGCTTCTCAAAAATTCTCTTCTGATTGTCACCAAGTCTTTTTCGCGCATGCGTTGGGCACGTCAATATAGAGTGTGCCTAGTGCTTGGTTATTATCCACTTTGCGCATTATTATCGAATTTATTTTTCATTCTCGATTGTGCTACTGCCATCTTCTTCCTTTATCGCTTTTAATTGCATTGTTGTGCTCATCTATTGTTGATGCATACTTCCAACATGATTTCATCTTCTGCTTCTAGTCCCCACTATGACTATTGATGCACTACTTTATTGCTGCAATAAATTATTGTTGCAACTAATTTACTGTTGTAACTATTGTTGCAATTATTGTTACTATAGCTACTACTGCAATTACTCTATTTCTCTTTATGAGCCAGCAACCACCTTTGTCATGTCCTCTATAAGCAATCAACTACTTCTATTGCCCTCTATAAGCAATCAACTACTTCTATTATGTTCTCGACAAGTACGATTTAATCAATCTATAGTTATTTATCTTGTTTTTATTTTATTGAGTTTGAAAATCTCTTAAAATCTCTCATTTTTTGAGTTTGAGGATCTCTGAAAACTTACTTCTATTGAATTTGAGGATTTCTTAAAATCTTCTATTCTACTGAGTTTGAGGATCTCTCAAAATCTTCTATTCTACTGAGTTTGAGGATCTCTCAAAATCTTCTATTCTACTGAGTTTGAGGATCTCTAAAAATTTCTTATTCTATTGAGTTTAGGAATCTTTAAAATTCTAACCATATATTTGATTTTCTATACAATCTTCGCACAAGTGCTTGGATCGACTCAAATTCAGCTTGCCTTGATTTGCAACTTTGGCATTGACATTAATGATTTAGTATTTGTTACAATATTATTTGTTTCTTAGTTTCTTGTTTATAAAAGCTTTGTTTAGATAGTATTTATTCTAGTCTAAACAAGCTTGGCACATAGATATCTATATTTCAGTTTTAGGAGGAGTGTTAAACTCTTTGATTAGTTAATTACCTAATTATGAGTCACATTGTAGCTGCGTATTTATAAGTCATATTGTATTTACGTAATTAGAAGTCATATTTCTATATGTTACTAGGAGTCTTGTATTTTGAGTAATAATATAAATAAGAGTACAGAGAGAGGACTCTTCAACTTTCTCAGATATTTTCCTCTCAAATTTTGATTGTATAAGATGAAATGCTTATTCCCTCTTTTAGTAAAAGCTAATTGTTTTGTAAATATTTTACTAGTAAAGGTCTACTTCATATATGAATAGGAAACAAATGCATATATTTACATATTTTCAGAAAATACATATATGTAGCCATGTCCTCAATTTGGATTTTGGAGAGTTGACCTGCTTGACACCTTGTGCTTATGTCATGTGTATATATAACAATTGCTTTTATCATATCTAATAAGTAATGATTAATAATAAGGTAATAACCAGGTGACAGAAGTGGCACCTATGTAGCCTTACATTTGGTTGTGTGGTGCATATTTAGTTATGCAAACATATATATAGTTATGACCGCATATGTACACATGTAGAGTAATGTCAATTTTATAGGCCTATAGACCGACCCATTTGAACATATTTGCTTATGTGACCGCATAAGTTAGTACATTAAATGTCTCATCAAAATGCTGGACCCACCTTTTGGTTTGATTTTTTACCTTCATTTATTAGGATCCTTTGGTCTTCAATTTATTACATATAAACAACGTTAGGCCTTTTCTTTTTATTATCTTATCAAGCTTATACATATCTTCCTCTTCGTTCTTAGTTTCTAACTCCGCATGTAGCTCATTGCCTTTTAGCCATACTAACTGCTAGGCTTCCTTATTTTCTAATTTGTACTTTTAAAAGTTCCTCGATTCTGATAATTTTGCAATATTTTTAAGATTCTCTATCTGCTTAGACTTCATCATCTCATTTAATCACCACCTCTCTATAGCTATTAGTAAATTATCTTATGTTTTATCCAAAAAAATTGCTAATTTTTCATGTTTATATCTCCCCTTTATCTGTCTATACATACATAATTGCATACTAGTTTCTTGATCTCTTCTGTATAATTCCTGAAACAATGTACACGAAGTATAAAGGAACAAAAAAATCCCAAACTTCGCACTATTGAACGGCCAACACCTACTAAAATATTGTGAAAGCCACACAACAAGAGAAAACACCGAGATGGCTCATCAACAAAAGCGGAAAAACAATCTACTACTAGCAAGCAATAATGCTAATCACCACAAATGCAAGAAAATCAGATTTAATATAGTTCGATAAGAATGCCTACCTCCATAGGGAGGAAGGGATAAATTTATTGAAAACAAAAAAGAAAATAACAAGAGTTACAAGAAGTCTCTTTTCATAACTAACTTGACTTGTCTTCAAAGGCCACCCCAAGGGGTTTATATAGACTCCTAGGATCATCTTAGTCTAACACAAACTCCATCAATACAAACAACACCACCTTAGAGAAAAAGAAAACTCGAGTAGAACTCAAACAACAATAAGATCTGTCAAAAAACTGACAACATGCTGATTAATCGACTGGTCCAACTTATTATTCGACTAATCATGCTCATTAGTCGACTCTACAGATGACTAATGAGATATATCCACTCTCTATTGTGTCACATCAGTCAACTCTTGAGATGTTATTAGTCGATTAGTCTTTATTAGTCAACTATTCATGATTATTAGTCAACTAGCATGTGCACAAACGATGCACACTTGTTCGTTCTTAATTTCTAAAGCTTGTAACACCTTCACCTGCATCTGAATTTTTCTCCAATAAATATGAGGCAAAAAATGCTAATAATCTCCACCTTGACTCATGTTCGTTGAGTCCCTTTGTAGAAATTGGCATCTGCTTCATTCACCGTGCTTTTTCCCTTCTTTTGTGACTTCACATGGCTCCCTCCCAAGAGTTCATTCTCCATCTTACCTTCGAAAAACTTTGACGAAGTTCAAAGATGCTCTGGACTTCTCTATTGGGATGGTCTTCGTCATCATGTCTATTGGATTTTTCTTTGCATTGATCTTTATCAAATCGATCACCTTGTCATCTATGACCCAGTGACGTATCTTGTGATACTTCACATCAATGTGTTTCGTTTGCTTGTGATACCAATGATTCTTAGCAAGATGAATAGCTCTGACTGTCACAATGAATCCGAACTGAATCATGTATGATGTCGAAAGTCTCGACCAATCCTCTCAACCGCAAAGCTTCCTTTGATGTCTTAACTGCAGCATGTACTCCGTCTCTATCATGAAAGAGCAACAATATCTTGTAACTCTGCTTTCCAACTAATGACACACTCAGCTACCATGAATATATAGTCTATTGTAGATCTTCGCTGATCAATAGTCTATTGTAGATCTTCGCTGATCAAGATCTTCTGCATAGTCTGTATTAACATAACCTTGTAATATCTTAGGCTTCCCCATTTCTAATCTCTGAAATACCAAGCCTAGTCTTGCAGTCCCTTGTAGATATCGTAGCACCCACTTCACTGCTTTCCAATATTGCTTTCTTGAATTTGACATTAACCGGTTTACTGTACTAACTGCATAGGTTAAGTCAGACCTAGTGCAAATCATAGCATATATGTGTGATCTTACTGCACTAGCATATGGTACTCAATACAGCTCATCCTCTTTCGGTGATTGTAGACATTGCTTGGAGGATAATTCGAAGTGACTTGCCAAATGAGTAGTGATCGGTATTGCTTCTGCCATGTTAAATCTTTTCAACATTTTGAGAAAATAGTTTTCTTGGGATAGTCAAAGTCTGCCTAAACCTCTGTCTCGAGATCTTCATACCTAATATATTCTTGACTTATTTTAAATTCTTCATATTGAATTCCTTCTTTAGCTGAGTTTTAAGCTTCTGAATATGTGTCTTATTTCTTGCAGTAATTAGCATTTAGCAACAAATATGTCGGATCATCATTTTGTGTGAAATAGACACAGCTGTCATACTTATAACGGTTATGTTTGGCGTTGATCATGAAAGAGTTGAATCATTTATACCACTGTCTGAGAGACTGCTTAAGTTTATACAGGGACTTCTTGAGAATACACATCTTGTTTTCTTGCCCTTCTTGAATATACCCTTCAGGTTGCTTCATGTATGTCCTCTCCTCCAGCTCACCGTGTAGAAACACTATTTTGACATCCAACTACTACAACTCTAGATCAAACTGAGCTACTATAATCAAAAACTTAACGTTTGCTTGATTACATGAGAGATTCATTATAATCAATATCCTCCTTCTGAGCATATCCTTTGGCAGCCAACCTTGCCTTGTACTACTCATTGTCCTTCTTACAAAAGATCCATCTGCAACTTCTTGCATTGGAGTCCTTTGGAAGATAGACTAATTTTCATGTTTGATTTCTGTCCAAAGATTTCATCTATTGTTCCATGGCTGAATTGTCATGGTCATCTGCCTCGATTGCCTCTGTAACTGCTAAGATCTCTTATTTCTGTTACTAATGCGAATGAGACATGATCATCTTCCCAGCCATATCTTGTTGGTGATACCAAAACCCTCACTAATCGCCTCAACCGTCTAGGTTGCTTCTGAGTAGCCTCCTGCTCGTCTCCATCTTAATTTAAGGAGTCATCATCTGACCCATCAGGTCTTTTAGGGCTATCTAAGAGCTTAACCCTTTACTTGAGTGTTTGTTGAACTGTCTGGAGCTCCACCTTGCGTCTTATCCTCCATCTCTAACTTTCTTGCAACATTGATTATTCATCAAAGACCACATCTCTGCTGGTAAATGCACTCTGTGTCTCAGGATCTCAAAATCTGAAACCCTTGACACCTTTGGTGAATCCGATGAAGATACACTTCTTAGACTTGGAATCCAATTTTTTCTTTTCTGACTATCAACCAAATAATACGTCGGCCGATTGAAAATTGTTGAATAATCTACAAACTCTGATCACCATATCTCCTCTGGGATTTGAATATAAACGGCTGTAGATGGTGACATGTTTACCAGATAGCATGCGCGACTCACCACCTCTGCCAAAATCCTTCTGACATATTAACTTGTAACTTGATACTGCAGGCATGCTCTATAAGTGTTCAATTTATGCGCTCTGCTACTCCATTTGTTCTGATCGCTCTGAATACTTAGCTGGTGTTCGATGTCTTCACTTGCCAACTAAGCTTTGAACTCTGCAGAGGTATACTCGCTTTCATTGTCGGACCTCAAGTCCTTTATCTTTCGCCCCTTCTGATTCTTTACCATATTTTACTACTTAAACTTCTGAAATACTTTTAATTTCTACTTCAAAAAGTACACCCAAACTTTCCTAGAGAAGTCATCTATGAACGTGACATAGTACCAGCACCCCAATGGATGCGTTGGTGAAGATCCCTACACATCTGTGTGTATGAGATTTATCTAGCCCTTTGTCTTGTACTGTAATGTAGAGAAAGCTGCTCTACGCTTATCTACTCATGTGCAAAATTTACAAAGATCGAGTTTGCAATATTTAATACCTGGTAGAGCACCTTTGTTATGCAGGGCTTAAAGACCTCGCTCGCTCATATGTCCAAGACGCATGTATTAAAGTTTTATAATGTCCTCCGTTACTGCTGAAACATCACCAACAATGACGCTTTCAATTATGTTGTACAAGTTCGTTGTTTGTTCTCTTTTGAGAATCATTATGGAGCCCTTGGTAACTTTAATACCTCCATCTGCATCTAGAACTTGCACCTTTGAACTTCCAAAGCTCTTAACGAGAGAAGATTCTTTCTTAGATCTGAAACGTGACGCACGTTCGTGAGGGTTCGAACTTGTCCATCAAACATCCTCATATGGATTTTGCCAGTACCAACTATCTTGCACACAGTATCATTACCCATCAGGACAGCCTCCATCGAAAGACTTATGTGTATTGAACCAATCTTTTTTTGCGCACATGTAGCATGTGTACCCCGAGTCAAGTAATCAAGTATCTGTCAAGACATCACAGGGACCTGCTTGTTCGACTTTCCACTGGTATTAGCCCCATTAGAATCTTTATCGTCTTTTTTCTTCAGCATCTCCTTATATTTCATATAATTTTTCTTGATGTGTCCTGATTTTCTACAGTAATAGCAAGCATTACTACTAGAAGCATTTGGATCTCTTACTCATTGATGTCCCCCTCTGGCCCTTGACAACCAGTCTTGAAGCCTTCTCTGTGGATTCCGTCTTCTTCATTAACTCGTTCTGAAACATTTGACGGACATCTTCTAACTCTAAGGTTTCTTTATCATACATGATGGTGGTCGCCAAGTGGTCATAACTTGATAGAAGAAAAAAGAGTAACAGAAGAGTTTTGCCTTCTTCTAACGTAACCTTCAAAGACAACAAGTCGCTCAAAATACTATTGAAAGTATTTAGATGTTGTGGCATAGGTGTACCTTCCTTCAGTCGAAGGTTGTATAACTGTTTCTTCATGAAGAGCTTGTTCA
This sequence comes from Agave tequilana, assembly GCA_038442645.1. Classification (NCBI taxonomy): domain Eukaryota; kingdom Viridiplantae; phylum Streptophyta; class Magnoliopsida; order Asparagales; family Asparagaceae; genus Agave; species Agave tequilana. The sequence goes on along the minus strand of JAVJIF010013008.1, from coordinate 18,121 downwards.
ACAAACTCTTCGTCGTGTAAAGGCTCTCTAGCCTAAAACAAAGTCCAATAGTTGTCTCCTTGTTCATTACGTTTTAGAGAATCTCATTTGATAGGCATAGTACAATCGTCGCTTTAGTGTGAAAATTCATGTCGTTTTACTCATCATCCTCCATCTTCGATGACTTCTTCTCAATACCAAGCAGGGCCTTGTGTGTGCCCTCCTTCACGAGCAACGCCATTACTCGCATCTTTCACAACAAGAAGTTATCCTTCTCGTCAAATTTCTCCACCGCGAACTTGGTTGTTGTGGTTGTTTTGCTAGCATTGCTCTGATACCAATTGTTGTGAAAGCCACACAACAAGAGAGGACATGAGATGGCTCGACAATGAAAGCGTGAAAGCGCTCCACCACTAGCAAGCAATAAGACCAATCATCACAATTACAAGAACACCAAATTTAATGTGGTTCGGTAACAATACCGATGTTCACGGGAAGAGGGGAGAAATTTTATTGAAAACAGAGAAGAAAATAATAAGAGTTACAAGAATTTTCTCTCAAAACTCTCAATTGTGGAAAAAGATTTCCACTTGACTTGTCTTCAAAGGCCACCTCAAGGGATTTATATAGACTCCTAAGATCATCCTAGTCCAACACAAACTCCATCAATATGAGCAACATCGCCTCGGAGGAAGCGGAGACTCGAGTAGACTCAAACAACAATCATATCTGTAAAAGAAAACTGACAACATGCTGATTAGTCGACTGGTCCCAACTTATTAGTCGATTAATCCTTCTCATTAGTCGATTATACAGTCGATTATTGAGATGTACTCACTCTCTATTGTGCCACATCAGTCGACTATTGAGATGTCATTAGTTAACTAGTCTTCATTAGTCGACTATCCATGGCTATTAGTCAACTACCCTTTGCACAAATTGTGCATAGCCGTTCGTTTTTTATTTTTAAAACTTATAACACCTCTACCTGAATCTGAATTCTTCTCTAATGAATATGAGCCACCCAAAATGCTAACATAAAATATCTAAATAAACTCAACAAATGTGGCTCAAACCACATTGATAGTATATCCGCTCCAAACTCACATTTATCTGGATGCCCAAAGTCATTGTAAAGAGATGTCATGTTCGCCACTAGTAACAAATTAGTAATTATCCCATTGTAATAGAAAATCCATCCATCAAATTAAGTATTAGAACAAGATAAAAGAAAATAATAATAATTAACCCTCTTGTAGATCTAAGCTCAAACGCTTTATAGCTTGTATAAACCTCTATATATGCCAACATGAATCAATGGCGTAACCAGGACCATGAAGCTCAGGGGGACTTCCTTGCACCAATTCAAATGCTCCGCCGCCCCTCCTGAGAAACCAACAATAGGAAATTTGCAATTTAAATCTTGATTATTCCTATCATCCTTATTAATTCAAAATTGATCTCAAGAAACTAATAACAATTAAGGTCAAATTATGATTTGAGGGCTCACCTGTGAGAATGATGGAGATGAAATTAATTGCAAGATTGGAGCTCACCGACATCACGACATTTAGAGTTTAGACCAAGATTCGAGAGAGAGAGAGAGAGAGAGAGAGAGAGAGAGAGAGAGAGAGAGAGAGAGAGAGAGAAGTGGATTGCATGATTGGAGAAAGGCCCATCCAATATGGATATGGCCCGTGTGGGATGGGATTAATTGGGCCACGAATCGTCATTGTGGCCACTAGCCCGTGGGATGAGCCGAGCCTCTTCTTAGATAAGTACACAGGAGCCCTGTTATGAGTATGACTAGGCATGGCAAAGACAAACTCATTTCCAACCCTTGTGTTTGGCAATAAGAGTTAGCATGAACCAGGTCCTACCTCCTACTAACTCTTTCCAAACATCTAATAATTAAGAATAAACATGTATTCATTACCTGGATTTTAAGGATAATTTTAATATTTTTGAAAAATATTTATCCAATTAGATCCACTGTTTATAGAAAAATTGGTGTTATTAATTTTGTTGTAAACTAAAATTAAGAAGTCTCACACGATAACAGAAATGTTTAGTTAGATAAAACTCTACAATTGTAATTGTTGAATGAGAAACATGATATAATCAAATACTTGGAGGGTGTATTTGTAAAGATTTTTGCTCCATTACTTTAGTCATAGTATTGGTGTTCCTGTAACATTAGAGAGTAACAATAAAGCCCCTTCCCTTAATAGGTTCGCCCCCCCTTCTTGGATGACTAGGACATCGACTAGTTAGAGAAGAATCACCGCATCATACCCAAGGGTGTGCTGAGATCTTAGCTCCTTCTTCATCACCACCAACAATTGTTTGGAGATCCTTGGAGTCCTTGCTTAAATTTTGATCTCTGATTGGGGTGAAACAAATTACAATGGGGGTCCATTTTCTGGTTGAGGCCAAGGGGTGTTGTAACCCCCTTGACCCCCCTGCCTTCACCAGTGACCCGAATACTAAGTATAAATACCTTTAGGGTTTCAAGCACGAAAGGAAAACTAATAGAGAGAGTGTGTGCGTGCGCTCGCGTTCACTCGCATACATATACACAAAAGGAGGACGTGGGTGAGGGAAGGAGAAACTACACTAATGATACCCAAAGATTTTTTACCAGCACTTTGGGTACCAAAAGTTTCTCTATAACAAAACAAGTCTAACAGTTATGACATGGGAGGGTAAATTGACCAATTTGCCCTCTCCTTATTGGAGTTAACTTCTATTAAGGCCAGCAACAATCCCCCCTCCCCTCGGAAAAAGAAGAAGAAAGAAGTTAAGTTGGGAGAGAAACGAGGAAGACGAAGAAATTAAAGGAGAGGTCAGCCTACAATTCAAACAAAAGAACACCAAAAGATAAAAATAATACAGTTAAACATCAACACAAAAATAAGAAAGAAAAGTGATGATATTGGAGGTTGATGCTAAGCCAATACCATTAGTTTTCTGACGGTAGAAGGTTTGAATCAAGGGAAGAAGGATGTATTTGTAATCCTAAACACCCAGCCCAACATATTCAAAGGAAGAGGATGAACTATTTTGCAGAAATATATGTCACGTGACCTACATATGACACTTTAAACCTTCCAGTTAACGGAAAACCCATTTTGCTTAATAGTGGAAAGTTTGGATACCCAGGGTGCCAATAAAAAAGTTTTGGGTACCATTTATGCAAAACACGGAAATTTTGGGTACCATTAATATAATTTTTTCCTGAGGGAAGTGATAGCAGCTACAAGTTCCCGCTCAAGAGTTTCACATAAGCAAAGAAATGATGTATGTGTTGTGTGTATACATACTTACTCAGCTTTTCTTTCTTGCATGAAACCTTAGAGGGAAGTTGCAGCTGTCTCCCCGTGTTCCCACGTTTTTGTCTTCGGCTAGGGTACATGTATGTATATATATTAACTATTACAAACACAATTTTAATAATGTCTAAGAACTATGTATGTCATTTTTACCCATGCTGGGAAATGGAATATTTCCCATAAACTATCCAAGTTTCCTCCAATTCTGAGAGCTTGTTCTTATCCTTATTTAACATGCTAATAAATTCAACAAAATGTAATCTCTCTCTAAATGTAAGAGTTTATTGAATTTATTTATCTATATCTAAATTAAAGCTTAACCTATTAGACAATTGTAAGAATTTTAAGTATATTACTTTCTAAAACATATAGATAATTACAGAAGTATAATTCAAGAAATTTTAAATTTAAATTTCTAACTGTTTTTTTATTAAGATCCTACTTGAGAATCAAAGAGTATCAAATCTTGATCTTGAAATTTTATTTATAATTTATGATCTTTAATTTATTGAATAAATACCCATCTTTTTTTAGATAAGCACTTAACAAATATCAAACTTTAGCATAATTTCTAAGCCATATCCTTCTTTTAGAGAAGTTTTATTTATTTGCTCTCTTAGGTTTAACAATTTTCTTTCTTCTGAAGAAAGAAATTTAAAGGTGTGTTTGTACTGAATAATTATTTATAATCACGGTTAGCACCAAAATATAATTGTATCTTTGCTAATAATTTTCCATAAAAATCTTTCCTGTTCATACTCGCATAGCATGCGCTCAATATACTTGTATGTATGTAAAAAATGAATACATATACATACATACTAGTTCATTATTTCATACATATATACATATATACGTGTGTAAAATGAATATTTGTAATATTATAACTAGGTAGACACATTGAATTTTTAGATGTGAAATCCACTTCATTAATTGTTAAATTGTTTAAAACTTGTTTGCGACTTTTCAAAGACATAACACTTTGATTCATATGAAGAATTTTCCTTAATTTGGTTTGTACCCTTTCGCAGGTCCAGTTATTAATTTATTTCATGCTGAAATATGCAATGGAGATTTTACTTTCAGAATCAAGCATCATTACCACGTTATACTTTAGATGGTCTACCAGCACTGTGGCGATTTTCTTATCAATCCTCGGGCTGACGGTTCTTCCAGTAAATGCCATTGTTGGAACCTACATTAGCAACATGTTTGAAGACAGGTATCTAAAAGAATATAAATTTGCTCACTGTACTATTCTTAAAAATCATGCAGATCTTGATTTATGTTTAAGTGCATGATATGTTAGTTGTGCTTGATAGGAGGAAATGTGGTATTTATGTTATTATTGCCTTCTGTCATGGTGCCTCTTTTTTTTCCTAAAATCCATTTTGATAATGTGTGATCCTTATTCATTTTTTGTTGCCATATGTATTGCACAATATATAGCATTGCCTTTTTAAAGCATAATTGATGGAGACATTAATGCCATATTTCTCATTTGAATCGAGCCTGTATTTTGTTTTGAGTTTAGTATGTTTCTTTATTTTATTTTATTTAGCCTTTATTTTCATGCTTAGTCCTATATCGATTATGTGGCAAAAAGTCAAGACTTATAATCCTATTTAAATGCTCCATTGCTTCCAATAAAAGAAACTAGATTTTGACAAAAAATTGTTTGAGTTGTTTTTTTCTTGAGAGGCGTGCCTCCCTGGTAGGGAGTGAAACTCCAACTCTGAAGTTAAAATGAGTGTGCGGCGTGAAATCAAGATCGATGAATGTGCGGCGTGAAGCGACATGAGGTCCGAGAAGTTGGAAGACTTTTTCATCTCTCTCTTAGGTAACCTAGTTATTTTCTTTCATTTCTCACTTTTTTCAAAATTCTTAGACCCTCATCTTTAGTTCACATCAGTTTGATGTCAAAGCAGGGTTAGGGAAAAGTAATGAGTGATAAAAATTAAATTGTAAAACAAGTTTCTTGTAAAAAGATTCTCTATGTGAAGTCGATAGAATTATTTGATCCATTCATTGTTTCTTTCTTTTCATCTTTTTTAAAAAAAAATCTAAATCCTAACCTCTTTTATATCCTGCCACATATCAAATCTCACCACCAATCTCTCTTTTAGCCGTAAAAATCTTATCCCCTTCACAAAATTAAGAATCTTAGTCACAATCCAGTCCTAATAAAAAAAAGAAAACAAAACAAAAAATCCTAAAACTTCTTTTCTTTTCCCTTTCTTTTTCTTTCTCTTCTTTTCTCCTCCCACGTGATCAGCCATCCTCTGCGAGATCTCCACCTTCTTCGTCTTTCATATTGCCATAAACACGACTCCACCGTCGGTGCTTCTTCCCTCAGCATCCCTCTTTGGCGTCATTTGCTACTGATGTTTCTTTGTGCGAGGCCCTCTCATGTGTTGCTTATCCTCACACGAGCTGAGCAACTACAGTCTCCTCTAGCAAGCACCCTCCGTTCTCCAGAATTGAGTCCATCTCTGTTGCAAACAAGTTCAGTTACAAACTTAGTAGCTTCAGATCTAGATCTAGTGTCGAGCCACTACCACCTCATATATACTCGACGGAATCGAGTTCTTCCACCTGGCAAGAATGATGGGGGACATCAGTGTCATACTTCTCATTTGAATCAAGTCTGTATTTTGTTTTGAGTCTAGTATGTTTATTTTGATTTTATTTTATTTAGTTTTTATTTTCATGTTTAGTCCCACATCGATTATGTGGTGAAAAGTCAAGACTTGTAGGCCTTTTTAAAGACTCCACTACTTTCGATAAAAACATACTAGAATTGAGAAAAATTGTTTGATTTTCTCCTTGAAGGGCGTGCCGCCCATAGCAGGGTGTGAAATCCTAACTGTGAAGCCAAGATCGAGTTTACAGCGTGAAAAATGTGAGGTCAAGATTAAGGAGCGTGCGGCGTGAAGCAGTGTGAGATTCGGGAAGGTGAAAAATCTTTTCATTTATCTATTAGGTAATCATTAGTTATTTTCTTTCATCTTTCATCTTCCAAAATTTTTAGATCCTCGTCTTTTGTTTCACATCAATATTTCTTGATTAGGAGTATTATTGTGCTATGTTCAAGTGTGTACCTACACCTTGTACATTCACCCATGCCTTCCAAAAAGTGTCAGCCTAACAAGATCTTTTCTTTCCATAGTCGTCCATCTAAAAGGCCCAATTCGAGCCTCTTGCTTTGGACCGGCAGACCTTGATTGTTTTCCAATTAGAATGCATGATGAGTTATGGTTTGGTAACTGTTATAAGATTTCATCACCTATAGAATTGTGGAGGAAAGGTAAATTAGATGAAGATCAAGAATAGGGTTTGAAAGGCATGACGGCCTTGATAGGAGTGGCATAAGAGGTTGTGCTCTCACAAAGTGGGAGATTGATTGATATGTTTGGAAGGGTTAAACAAGAGGAGATTGTTTGGGCTTTTCCTTGAATATATGGATAGGACACATTGAGATGAGTAGGGTATTAACCTATTTCACCAGAAACCTCTAAATTTCCAATGATACGCGACTCAGAATGCACATACTAGATCTTGTAACATTAGCAGTTTGAAATTATAATGTCAACATTCCAAATCTTCAACAAATTTTAAGATTCGAGTCTTTGACAATCCTTTGTAGCAACAAATGTGGCTCTTTAATTTCATCATGATTGATGAAACCAATATAGGCAAAAAAGGGCACTAGAAATTTGGAGTATAAAAGAGGTAAAAGCAAAGACCAAGTAGCGAAACAGAACAATGTAGTGAGAAGGAGAAACTGTTGCTTTATATATATATATATATATATATATATATATATATATATATATATATATATATATATATATATATATATATAAGAGAGAGAGAGAGAGAGAGAGAGAGAGAGAGAGAGAGAGAGAGATTGACTAGGCTCCTCAGGAGAGGATTTGAACCAAATCTTACTGATTGAAATTAGGTAATTAGGCATCTATTTTAAAAACCCACTCCAATGAAGTTGATCTACATTGTTTGAAGTGCAGTGAGTTATTAAGTTTTACAGTCTAGAATATTTCAAACACAACATAAATTATTTATCAAGAGTTTTAAAGTGTTTAGATCATAGTGCAAGGGTTGGATTTTCCAAACTATAGTTCAACAAAACTCTTTATTTCAAGACATTTATTTTTAGATCACTTGATGCACATGTAAGAAATCACAAAAAATATGATTTTTTTTTTTCCAGGCATTTGGAATGATTTATATTACGTTGAATGGTTTGGATCTTTCATTTTAGTTACATAATATATATTTTTCATGTGATAGGATCTATAGACAAATCATGTCAATAGGATCCTAGTCAAACTTTATACACACACAGATATACAGGGGAAAGGATATATATCGTACCACTTAGAGTGTAATATAATAGTTCGCACTCACCTATCAAAATAGACTATAGGTAACCCATAGTCATGATTTAAACCACTGATTCATGATAAATCCCATGATCTAAAACTTATGTGGATAGAAAAATCACAAGCAGTTTAACTTTTTAGCCTATGCATCTCATGATCAATAAATAAATGGCCTCATAAAAACCATTCTTTTTATTTGCTTGATCTGTAGAATAGCAAGATGCATTTCACATGATTGTTGAGAGTTTTGGAACATGCAAATCTCAATCAATAGTTTGTATCATGGATATGAGTGGCCTATGGTGTATTTATGTATAAGCTATCGTATTATGCTTTATGTGTAATGTAACCTTTCCCAGGATTATGTGTGTGTATACATGTATACATATTAAAAACCACAATTTTTGGTGAAGAAGAAAGTGGTACATAAAGGGTTTGACTAGGGGAGATGCACATCGGTTAAATTTTATATTCAGACTAACGTCAGGCATTAGTATGTCGAAATATTTATTACTTTGAAGATAGTGTAACTATTCTTGAATAGTTGGAATCCTTGCATTTTACTTTTAAATTGTTATCTTTACCCTTGAGAGAATTGCATTCCATTTGAGTACTTTAATTGTATCCTTAAGTAGTTTTGGTGTCTAATTGCAAGTATTCTATAGTTTTTCTTTGTGCTGAAGTTTCCATTAAGGAGAGAATAATGGAAGTATCATAAAGTTTCAGCTGAGCAATGTTGCCAATACAAAGTCAAACTCATTTAAACGTGCATTTTCACTCCCAACTATTTCAAGTTATGACTATCTCATGATTTTTAACTACCATAACTGTTGCATTTCTAAACACAAGCAATAGTGTTAATGCTGCCAAAGTCATTGCAGAAATTAATTGTCCTCTGTTTTTTACTTTTTTAATTTCATTCTTTCGAGGATTTTATTTTGATTATAGTTGCTCAAATATTTATATAGGCAAGATACGTTACTTCTAGTGTATGAGGTCGTTGTAAATCTTATGTGAGCTTCACGTAAAATTTGTAACTGGTGTTATTAAGAGTACATTTTTAAGAGTAGTTATTTTTTTAGGAGCTATTATATTATTATGAGTCATAAGTTGAATTATTAGCCTATAAATAAGAATATAGAGTGAGGGCTCATTATCTCTCAAATTTCTGAAATCTAATTAATATCAAGGTATAAAAGCCTTAGTATTCACTATTGGAAACCCTAATTCTCTTTCTTGCTTAAGAAAAAAAATGCTGACGATGTTGCAATTTTTCTTGCCGCTAGTTCCTGATGCTGCAACCTCCCGTCTCCCCGGTAAGGCCTCTCCCCATCCTGGTAACACTCATTGACGAGAAAGTTCTAATTTTTGACTCATAAATACAGCGGTCGACCTGTGTGGGCGTATTACGGTGTAAAATTACTTTCCTCAACCCTCACTACAAGTTCGAAGTTTTGGTGCAATGATAGGGGCTTTAAGGCACTTTGTTGCAGATTATAATTTATAGTTATCTTGCTTATTTAATATTTTAACCTTCAAAATTTCTTTCAAAATAGTCAAAGAAACACAGGTGATGCATCGAATTTATCTTGTCTTACCCCATAATTAATGTGCATTGTAGTTATTTTACTTTTAGTTTTTATTAGTTCTTATGAACAATTTTTTGCAGGCAAATCTTGCTAGCATCCGAAATTGTGGTGTTAATAGGCATTATCATGAGCTTCCGGGTCACCAGTGCGTACTCTGTGCCACAATATGTCTCCTCGGCTCTTATCACATTTGTAGGTGCTGAAGTTCTTGAAGGTAAGCACTCACAGTAAATACTATAAAGTTATTGTTTAGTAATTTAAAACCCGTTGATTATATATTACACCATCTCAAGGTATCTTCATTTCTAGATGTTGCACGCTTTATGAAAAACTTCTTTTTTTACTTGGTTTACTACTAAGAAGCATCACAAGGGGAAAGCATTTGAACTTTAAATTGTACCTTAACTGAGTAACTTGACTCAATTATCTATTCTCTGTATTAACTCATTGGTGGTAGTCAGAAGAGCCTTTTCCCATCAATAGTGATGTAGAGAGGATTATTTGTTTAGGGGGACAATAAATGATGGCCTTTGTATACACTTAAATATCAGTATTAATTAGATAGAAATTTCACATGAATATACAAATAATTGATTAAAATTTCTTTTGTTTGCTTCAGAACACTAGAACAACATTTTGTTACCTGTTTGATAATTATTTAAGCTACAGTTATATATAGATTGGTAGGTATTCACACCTATGTTGCAGGGACACGCCAACATGGACATGATACAACACGACAGTCCAAGACACGTAACGAATTCTAGAAAGTACATAGAAGAATCGTGTCCGTGCGTGTTCGACAAGACGACTCTACATTCATGCTTCCTAGGTCACATAATTAATAATTTTTTGAAGAATACAATATATAACTATATAAAAATACAAAAAAAATTATTAAGTGATAACTACTAGAAAATAAAAAATTCTAATTCAACACATTAAAATCTTGGAATTCTCTTTTTTGTAAATAATTAGATTGGCCAATAAGATTAAGCTATAGGATTTGTACTTGAATTACATTACACAAATTAATAAGATTACACATTTTGAATTATATAAAGTCTCAAGTTCAACGAAATACCCATTAGATCTGGCCCTATTCAATCTGTTTACCCTGAATTTTAGAATGTTTAAATTTACAATTTTGTTATCTATGTAGTAATTTTAGGATATTTAAATTAGCTATCTATTCGGTTGCCATAATTTAGAGGGTCTTTTATTTACAAATGCCTTTTGTATCCAATTACTATGATTTTATGGGGGGGCCAAAGTGCAAAGCTGTAAAGAGAACCAATGAGTATTGAGGATAATGGGATCAATCAGAGTATAAGGCTTCATGGAAACCGCAAAAATTTTATGAGTGATTTGTCAATGTGATATTGACTCTCAAATTTGGGTACCAAATTCCTTGTCTGGGAAAATATGAGAGGTAGTATAAATTCTAAAATGTGGATTAGCTGGTGGATAAATCTTCCTTGTAAGGTCATGGACAAAGTTTGTCTAGTCAAGGAGGAACCATCCAAAAGTTCTCCTATAGTAGAAACATCTTGAAGAAGGAAGAGGATAAATTTTCTATAATCAATCTCATTCAACCCTATAGATAGTATATATCTGATGCTCGAAGTCAAATATTAGTCGTCTAATGGTTAATCTGTAACGAAAAATCTGAATATTAAGGTGTCACCTTCCTAAAATCATGCAAATGAACTTGAATGATGTTTTAAGATATTCTAGAATGTCTTTCACAATACTGTAATACTTTAGATCAAGTGTCTTGCAAAATCACAGTTAGAAAAAAGGGACTTAGATTTGAATTTGCTTGAAATATTGTATGCCCAAGGGTGTAGTTATATATAGAATAACTATCAAAAGTCGATAATAGAAATAGCCACATGAGAAACTGATAGTAAGTTTTGTCCAGTTATATGTTTTTGGCATTCTAGGTTTCTCTCTAACATGCTTACATGAAAAACTTCATAGTATAAGAGCTTTGATGTATCCAACTTTTCCTTTTCCACAATTATACATCCGAGCATGATGGGACCACTAAATAATTGTGTCATCTAGTTTCATAGATGTGATTTGGATAAATCGATATTAACTCTAACATTTCCAAAATATTCAGAGGAGAAATACATTCGGAAATTTTAGAAGTATCATATGTCTCTTTTTCTTTTCCTTTTTTGCTTTTTTTTTGGGTTTTTTTTTTTTTGGGGGGGGGGGGGAGGGGGGGGGGGGGGGATGGGGATTTTAAAGATATCTATGCGGTGCTGCTTGCTATAAGGATTTGGTTAGTTTTTTTTTTCTTTTTTTTTATTGCAGAAGGGAATTTGGTTTATTAAGAGGAAACAACATTTCAGCTAGGGTTTTCAGCTTTGATACCATGAAAAATTTCATGACATCATGTTGGGAAGAAACTTGGAACTCCGAAAACAGAGAACCAAACAAAATCTGTGTTGGGTTTCTCATGTGGCTTTTTCTATTATAGACTTTTGATAAATACTTTACAACTGATTGCTCAGGAATTCAGGAATTTATATTTCAGTCCAATTTATGTACAAGTCTTTCTTTTCTAGAATTTTTTTGATCAACTACAAACGTCTGAATAATATTGATTAATGAAAATGGAGCAAAAGAAGCAAATGTTGTAGGTTAATTTTTATATCTAATATTTGGTGTGCAACATGGAAAGTAGGAAATGTAAAATGAGCTAGAAAGTGCAGTAAATTTCTGGCACAAATGCTGTGGCCAATTTGGCTGCTCCAAATGCTGCAAATTTCAGAAATGTAATTGGAGCATTGTTAGGGGTTCCGTGTCATCCCCTAATTTCCTCCCAGTAAAAAACTCAGCAATGCTGCATTTCCTTGTATTTTTTTGTTCCACCAAACTTGACATTTGTTTTGGATTTTTGGATCCTGCTACAAAAATTTGCAAACTCCCAAAATAAGAGAAAGTTGAACAGCTAAAGATGTAACAATCCCGTGTCTCACTTGAATGATCTCGCAGAGCTTTTAGGACCTCCAAATTTATGTAAAATTTGGATTTCAAGTTTATATCAAATTATGCCAGTTGCAGAACTTTCGAGGGCTGTACAGTAATTAAATGGTGCAAAAATAAGATAAGGAACTGCAATTCGACAAAGAAGAAGACTGTTGAAAGCTGAAATAAATTGAGTAAAAGGATTTGAAAGTAGAGAAAGATTGTTAGCTGCTCGCAGTTTGAGATAAGAGTGGGAAGAGACAAAAAAAATAACCTGTAGTTTAAGATTTAGACTTGCAGAATAAACCAGCAAAGAGACAGAATAAGAGTATAAGACAAACCGAACTACTTTCATTCAATTCTTCCCCACTTATTTTATCAAACTTCAGTCTTTTCCAAAGGCAGTTAAGAGGAGATAAAACATATGACTCCTCATGACAACCTGAGTTTGAAAAGTATCAACATTATGTGCATTTTATCGTCATTCTTTATCATCGAGAATCCACCATCAAGAGAGTTTCACCTCATCACAACATTCTTTACCTCCATCGGAACTTGTTGGACCAGTTGCTTTATGCCTTGTATAACATGTGACATACGCCAGCCACTGCCCAGCCACTGCCAGTAAGCATTGTCATTTACTTCTCAAGTGAAATAAAAGATACCAAACTAGAGCTAAACCATTTTTTTTTTTTTTTGATGAGCCATTGTATGCCTCAGAAATATCACCATTTGTCATTGCCAAAAATGAGCAAACGGACCTTAGTCTTAGGTTTGCACTGTTTGACATATATTGGCAATTCGAATTCTTATTAATATATGTTTCAGAAGGCAGGCACTCGTTATTTTTAGTGACTGTCAAATGCAGTGAAGTTTCGACATCAACCTTATAATCTGTTTTGCTCTCTTATCTTCTGCACTTTAATATGGCAATTTACCATTTTTGATATGCTCATCATAACATGCTGCAGTAAAAACTACATTTAATATGTTATGTTGTATATTATGTTTACTGATCAAGCACCAAATGTAAGTTCTTCCTGTTTCATCTTGTTCCTCATGAGGGTATGATTGGCAAAAATGCAGGCGTCAACCTATCTCTTTTATCTCGAGTCATGGCAACCCGGCTCGCTCGTGGAACATTTAATGGCGGACTTCTTTCAACTGAAGCTGGAACCCTGGCACGAGTTATCGCTGATGGCACAATCACATTGGCTGGTTACTTGAGGGAAGATCAACTCCTCAATGTCACCCTACTACCTTCTCTAGTTATCTGTATAGTTTCCATTGCGGCAACATTCTTTACGTACAACACTCTTTATTGATAGATTTATTGGTAGAATGGATAGATAGGTAGACAGAAGATTCTCTCTGGCCATGTTCCCTCCCCTCTCATCTTGTTCAATATATCCTATTTTGCTCGATTGTATGATAAGAGGACACAGCTCGTTTATTGATTTACATCAATGTAAATTCTCCTCTCTCTCTCTCTCTCTCTCTCTCTCTCTCTCTCTCTCTCTATATATATATATATATATATATATATATATATTATATATATATATATATATATATATGAAAATGTTCCTCAGCCGCAGCTGAGAGAGACTCTCTCAGCTGGCACGTGGTTGAATCTCAGCCACAAATTTTAGCATGTCACAGTTTTTGTGAGGATGGCGATCAGGTCGCAGTGTTTTTGTGAGAATTGCTGCCATGGTCGCGGTTTTGGTGAAGACTGCGATCATAGTCACAGTCCTAATTACACTAAGAATATATGAGTTTTTTAAGACTACGATCATGTCGCAGTGGACTGCGACCATGTTGAAGCGTCACTACGACCATGCGAAGCGTCACACTGCAACCATGTTGAAGCGCGATATGAGAGAGTTTTCTCAACTAGCGGTTGAGGTACAGATCTCTCTCTCTCTCTCTCTCTCTCTATATATATATATATATATATATATATATATATATATATATATATATATATATATATATATATATATATAGGGGTTATGTACCTCAGCCTGCGGCTGAGAGAACTCTCTTAGCCGGCGGGACGTGGCAACATCAGATCCACAAATCTGTCATAAATTTTGGCGGACAAAAACCTGAACAATCCCGCCTAATTTAATGTCAGTCACCTCAACATTGTATTTTCCGAAAATACCCCTCACTCACAACTTTTTACCTAATATAAAAACATTTCTTTATTTTTACCATGGTCGCAATAATTTTTTGAAAAAGCGATGTATATGTATGCGACCTTGCTAATATTTTTTTAAGCCAAATTTTTTTCATACATTATTTGTCGAACTTGTTCGCAGTAGTTAAAATTATAGTTGCAGATCTGTTCGACTTAGATCGTAGAGTTTTAATTTTTTTTTTTTTGGTTTTTTATTTTATACGAATGCGACGTTGGTCGCAATATATGAAAGGTCCTTTTTTTTTATTACATACTGCGACATGGTCGCAGTTGTCTCAATATGCATTGTAGTGTCCTGCGACCATGGTCACAGTGTATTTAACGTCATTTTTTAATTCCCGGGTCGCAGTTGATTATGTTTGCACTGTAGTCTTATGTGACCTTGGTCGCAGTGTCGACCCGGGTCGCAGGTTTATGTTTGCACTGTATACTTATGCGACCATGGTCGCAGTGTCGACCCTGCTCGCAGTTGTTATATTTGTACTGTATACTTATGCGACCTTGGTCGCATTATTGACCCTGGTCGCAGTTGTTTATATTGCACTGTAGATGATTACGACCTTGGTCGCAGTGTAGACCATGGTCGCAGATGTCTATATTTGCACTGTAGACTTATGCGACCTTGGTCGCAATGTCGTTATTGTTTACATTTGCACTGTAAATAATTTATAAACAATAACCTAAATCCTATAAAGAGCGGCAACAAAAGGGGAAAAATAATAATAAATAATAACCTAAATAAACGATGAAACGAGCGGTCCAAAAATTGCCTTGTGGACAAATAATAATAAACAATAACGAAAGTTACCGAAAGAGTAGCTTTTCATAAGGGGTATTTGGTAATTTAACTTCTTCCTATAAGTGGGCCGCAAGTTAGTGGGGTGACAAAATTGAGCCACGTCACGCAGACTGAGAGAGTTCTCTCAGCCGCGGGCTGATATACATTTTCTCAATATATATTATATATATATATATATATATATATATAATATATATATAGAGAGAGAGAGAGGAGAGAGAGAGAGAAATGTATATCAGCCCGCGGGCTTGAAAAACACCTAGAGGGGGGTGTGAATAGGTGTAAGTGCTAATCTAAGAAACTTAATGCAAACTAAAGTGCGCTAAATGCGGAAGCTAATGCAAATTATGCACAAACTAATACAATACAACAAGTGTAGCCGAATTCCCCTGCGAGGCTTTGGACTAACTCCCCTTGATTCCCTTGAAATAGGTAGAGGTGCTATGTGAAGCTCTTGTTGGATGAGTATAAGTTAGGCACACACACACAAGCAATCCAAGCAATGTGCACACACAATCAAGCCAAGCAATAAAGGATATAGCAATATGAAATAATGCAAGGCAACACAAGCAATATGATATGGCAATATGAGTTATGCTCAACAAAGCAATATAAATGATGATGATATGAAGTATGATACTTTGCACAATATAAATGAGAGAGAGTTAGAGAGACAATGGATCAAAACGCAAACACCAAGCTTTGTTTCGAGGTTCGAGCACCTTGCTCTACATCCCCGCCTACACCACCGTGTAGGATTTCCACTATCTCAACTCCCACCGAGGGAACCTCTACCGAAGAGGATTTTTACAACTCTAGGAGTACCTAACTCCTCTCTCAATACAACCTCCACCGAGGCCAACAACAACCAATAACAACACCTCTACCAAAGAGGCTCACAACCAATCTCAATCACCTCACACTTGAGGGATACAAACCAATCACCCGATCACCTCTACCTAAGAGGGATACAACAAGAATAAGGGTGTACAACTTAGAGGTTACAAACAAAAACCTCAAAACTCTCTCTTTCTTTTCTTTCCACAAAACAAGATCCTAATAGTTTAGGATAGTATGATATAGCTCAAGTGTGGAATCAAAGTGTTTTTGGAAACAAGCAATAAAGAAAAAACTACTTGGGAAATCTCTTGTATATGATAGAGAATGAAATACAAAATCAAAATCCCAAAACCCTAGCTTTCTTTGATTTTCCAAAAACCCAAAAACAAATAAGATGAAATCTTTTTGGCTAAAAACCCTTTTAAAAACTCTTTTAAACACTAGAGAAAGTCTGGAATTTTTAGCTCTAAAAAATCTTAGCCAAAACAATGGAGAAAGGGTATATATAGCCCCTAGGAAAAAACTAGCCGTTAGGCTGATGTGGCAGCCTGACAGACTGCCGGTCGACCGGTCCGGTCGACCGCCAACAGTCAGAATTATGACCGTTGGGAACTGCGGTCGAACGGCCCGGTCGACCGATATAAAACCCTGAGAGCAGAGCTCTCAACTCGGTCGACCCGGCCCGGTCGACCGTGTCTGTGCCTAACAGACGTGCACGTCTGTGCACATCGGTCGACCGTTCGACCGTCACGGTCGACCGACCAGCCTGTCAGCACAGTCCTCAGTTCTGCACAGATACGGGATTGAAAATAGGTCTTTTCATCAAAAAATCTCATAAATTCACAGTAAATCTAAAAAATAGTTTAATCACAATAAAAACTGTTTTTCTAAAAATATGTTTTCTAAAACTTGTTTTATCTTTACTTTGATAACAAACTTGTGATAAAAAATTTCAAGACATAATCAATCATATCAATTCATTTTGTGTCTTTGTCAATTTTATCAAAAACAAAACTTTTTTTATCAAATTGATTTTTCCAAAACATGAATAGGGATATCAAAATAAGTTTGTTACCAAGTTAAAAGCATGTATGTATAAATAGAAAACATCTACTATACATATATCATATGTAAACTTGTTTTGATCAACTATTCATAAAAACCAAATATCAAATCATAAAACGTGTGTGTTTTGTGTACTTGAGCATATCAACTAAACTAAGCTTTACAAATGGATCTAAAAACTCTATCTAAACTAGGATACCTAAGTCTTCTTGACGATCATCTCTTCAAGTAGACTTGCTCCAAAACTCCATCCATGGGCTAGACAAAGTGTGAACTTGAAGCTTGGCCCTGGAATCACCATGAATAGCTTCTAAACTCCTGTTGAAGCTAATCACCAACTAATATCCTGTTAATGATCTGAAACTTAGAAACACAAGATATTAGTAAACATAACTACATGAGTTGATCATCATCAAAACTAGAGTGGAAGGCCATTGGGCAAACAATCTCCCCCTTTTTGATGATGACAAAACTCATGGAGTTATATATGCATGGATTAAAGATAAGCTTCAAGGAAGCTCCCCCTTAAACTCATGCATAGGATAAACAATAAATATATGCAATTAGTATAAACATGAAACATGCGTATGCATAAACAATAAATGGTTCTAGATATCAAATGGAATATTCAAAACAAAATAAGCTCTAGATACCAATTACAAAGCAAACTCTATATCAATTAAACTTAATATTCTTGAGATTAAAAAATAATATATGCATATAAAACATAAGCATGCATATAAAACTTCATAAATCTTTCTCCCTTTTTGTCAATCATCAACAAAGGGGTAATCAAAACCATAAATAAAACGAGGGGTAAAAATCTTTCTTCCCCTTTATGTCAAACAAAACAATAAAAGACAATATTCTCCCCCTTTTGTCTAAAACAAAAACAAAGTCAATAAGGGGTAACTACAAACATGATA